>OZ014521.1:35658445-35874538 GCA_963966055.1 Lathyrus aphaca | reverse complement strand
AGTTTATAGAGTTGATAACTATGATACAAAGGGTGGAAGAGAAGTTAATCTCATGAATCTAAAAGGAAATATTGTCTGCACCATCAAAAAGAGATTACTAGCTTTTGGATGTTGGGAAGGCCACAAATATCACAGCAGAAATTCTAATAGTAGAAGCCAAACCGAGCAACCGTGGTTTCAAGTTAAAAGATGTCTCACAGGGAAACTAGATTGTGAGATAAAAGTGGGATCTCAAAATTTATGCATAGAAAGAGTGAGTAAAGGTAAATCATTTGGTTTTCGGGTAATAAAGAAAGATGGAGAAATGATAGCAGAGGCAAAGCAAAAAGAGTCATGTTCAGGGATTGTTCTGAGTAATGATGTTCTAACGTTGGATTTGGCAGCTGGAACGGATCATTCACTTATAATGGCTTTGATTACAGTCTATGGATTGATATGCGGCATAATGTAAATATTTCATTTTGTAATTTGTGTTTGGTACAGTTTGTATAAAAAGAGCATGAACATAATCAGGATCGTTTCTTTTAATATTGTATTATCAAGATATGTAATTTGAGAGCAATGCATATGTATGCTAAGATTTTGTCCTGCCAAATCCATTCATACCCGGCACTCCTTTATATGTCGTAAGAATCAAAATGCCTTTCTATTTTTTTCTTTTATAAGCCAACAAATATATACAACTAAACCAGAACAAGACAAAGGAATTACATAAATTCTAGAGGATTTTTGTGTCACCCGTAAAAATTACATGCTCTAGTTTCTTTGTTAATGGAGATCATAAGTCACCATCACGAGTAAAATTTGATTTTAAAAAGTATTGAAAAAAATTATAGTTTGGTAAAAAAAATTCTAATTAAAGCTGTAATTTTTTAAATTTCCAATATTTATAGAAAAACATTGGTATGATTTTTTTTTTAAATTGGTGAAAACATTCCGATTTTACTATGTTTTTACTATATTTTTGAAAAATCAAATGCCTTTTTTTTTAAATGATATTTTTTAACGAATTTTTAAGAAATTCAGAAAGCAACAAAATTCTAGGATATTTTTAAAGAAGTATGAATTTCTGGATTTTTTAAAAATTCTGATATACTGGATATTTTAAAATTTCATGTATATCAAATTTATAGTCCAGTGTGAAAAATCGGGTTGGTAAATTTAATATGTTTTATTTGTGTGCTCCTGAGATTGATGATTCCTCTACAAATTTTACAAATTTCTTTAAAAGTGACACTATATATGTTTTAATTGTGTTCTAGACTAGCCAAAAGCTCAAATGACCATGGTCTAATCCATCTCAAGTTCACTCTATTCAATCCAAATTATTAAAACAATTCACTTGCGAAGAGCACGGTACATAATCTCAGTTCTTCAATTTCATTATTCTCATTTTGATTCTTAAACTAATCATATGTTTAAATTGATAGTGATAAAGGGTTTTTACATCGTCTCCACATGGATTGTTCTGATATCACTTATCGTTCTATATTTTATAAGGTTTTAAGTGAGGGTTTTCAAAGTTGGTTTGTTTTGAATCATAAGTTTGTCACAATTTTTAGTAGCAAAGATTGAATTCTAAAAAGAAGTTAAATACATACAAGCTAAACAACAATGCCATGTAGACTACATCTACCTTTGATACAAAGGGATTTAGCTACCCATTACCATAGTAGCTTGCACTACTACAAAACGCGCAAACAACAATACCAAACTTACAATAGATCCATTTACACTGTTGTAATAGGTTAAAAAATTTGCGCCCAGTCAATAGCTGAATGTATAAATAGTCATTTAATGACAGTTGACTTAAACCATCGTAGTAATAAATGAAATGTAGCAAGCTTCGATTTTCCGCGGCTACATTTTTTCTATTTCTTAGAGTACATTAAATGTGTGTCACTTAAGTCCATTATTTAAAAAATAAATTGTAAATGATTTTACAACAGTTAAATTAGACAACCGTTGTTATAGCCTACAATTTAGTTTTAGCTTTTACTGATTAGAAAATCTGGTTTCAGGGAAAATCGTCTCCTTTTTTAAATCGGTTTCATGCATTTGAAGCAGAAAAACTGTGCAATCAATAATCCTGTACTACGAAGTAGTTTCGAGACTTCACCCTCAAAACCCTAAATTCATTTTTTTTTTCTATTTTTAATGATTTTTTTTACTGATTTCATAGTCTAAAAAAAATTCAAAAAAAAATCTCAAAAATCTTATTTTACTTTATTAGATTAAATTTCGTGTTTTTGTATTTTTCTGAATTTATTTTAATCATATTACTCACATTTTTTCAAAATGCTGACAGATATTTCACTACGGGTATTTTAAAAACTGTGGTTATAGGTAGCATTTTTTACTTATTTTTTCAAAATGCTAACAGACATTTCAGCACAGGTATTTAAAATAATTGTGATCATAGGTAGCGTCTGGTCATGGGTTCATAGGTGGCGCTCTTATTTAGTTTATTCACTGTCCTTAAACAAATCGTGATTGACCGTCCATTTAATGATTATCAACTGTCAAGACAAAACTATTAGTGATTCGCGAGAAACTTAATACTTAGACGAATTACATCTTTTACCTCCAACTTTCAGAACAAATTTCAGAACTCCATCATCTCTTCTACAACTTGAATGAGACAAGGAAAGTATGGATTTGAGTTAACGATGTTAGTTATTGGTGTTCTTTTTAATTATTGTTTTTCTTATTGTTTTTTTTTATTATTGTTGTTCTTCTTCTTCCTCTTCTTCTTCTTCTTCTTATTATTATTATTATTATTATTATTATTATTATTATTATTATTATTATTATTATTATTATTATTATAAAATTGTTGTTGTTATTTTTATTGTTATTCTTGTTAGTATCGTTGTTCTTGTTGTTGTTCTTAATGGTCTTGTTGTTCTTGTTGCTACAATTTTTTTTTATTAAAAGAGACACAACAATGGTTATTTAAAATAACTGTGATTATAGGTAGTTCTATACAACAACGGGTATTTAAAATAACCGTTGTGATATAGCACACGCTTTCGAGAATAAAACAACGGTCCCAGGACCGTGATTATAAGTACCACATATACAACAACACTTTACATAACAACGCCCCCACCCGCATCATTATATGTCTTTCTCAACCGTTGTTAAATGATTTTTTTGTAGTAGTGCTGCTTCACAAGGAATGATATAAGATGAATGTGCATCCACGATGAAGATTTGATCTTGGATGCGAATCCAACTTCTAATCGATAAATATCACTTCTTGGTGAAGAAATGAAGAACTTAGGATTTTTCTCTCATTGCCAAAGATTCTATCTAAGAAAATCTAATAATATCTCAAAAAGTACAAGAAAGTACTTAAATATTTTTAAAAAGTTTGTATTGTTCACACTGCGAACTCCTTCTTCGCACTACGAACACCACTTTTAGGCACATGAAGTGCCTCTGAATTGTTAAACCTCCCCTGAGAAAATATCTTAGCTCGCACTGCGAGCTACTATTCGCACTATGAACTCCTTCACCCAGGCTTTTGTTGAAGTAGTATGGTACGGGGATGTTTTGTTATCGTCTCCACATGGATTGTTCTGATATCATTTGTCGTTCTACAGTTATTCGTTTTAAGTAAGAGTTTCAAATCGATTGTTGTTTGGTAACATAAGATTTCACTTATTTTATGTAGCAACGAGTAAAATAAAGTAAGTTGTTTGATTTAGAGAAATATGCCAAAATTAGGGTTTGCTAACCCGTTTTGTACATATCATTTTAATAAAGCATGTGAATTTAGTTCATATTAGTAAGGATTATGGTAAAATCTGTATAGGTTAAATTATAGTTTTGGTCTCTTTGTTTTATCAAACTCACGGTTTTAGTCCCCCTATATTTTTTTTTTTAAACAGTTTTGATCCCTCATCCCAATTTTGATCCACTATTCATGCACTTTTCATGTATGGATCATGCATTGTTCATGAACAGTAAGTTTTTTTGACCAAAATTAGGATGGGGACCTAAACTGTTTAAAAAGAAAATAGGAGGACTAAAATCGTGAGTTTGATAAAACAGAGGGACGAAACTATAATTTAGCGAAAAAATAAAACTCATAAAATAAATATTCCAAGGGGTTGGAATAATGAACTGAGCTGGTTGCCAAATGATACGTGGTAAAGGCCGCAAGAAAAGACTTCTGAAGATTACTATATCTGAATCTGTGTACACTATTTAGATAGCTAGAAACAATATTATTTTTCAAAACAAGAGGATTAATTGTCTCTTCAACAAAGATGTTATTTATATAATTCTTTTAAGAGCTGAGATTGACAGAAAGCTCGATATGTATTGCAATAGAATTTGATAGATATTGATCCTCTTGTCTGCTGGTCGATGTAATCTCTTGGTTGTCTGGTTCCTTGGATCGACTTTGTATTCTCGTGATTTTTTAGAATATAATTATTTCTTTTGATCATATATATATATATATATATATATATATATATATATATATATATATATATATATATATATATATATATATATATATATATTCTTTAGATCAAGAAAGAAAACCGACAGAATAAATGGACTTGAGTTACATATTATGTTGAATATAATTGTAAATTTTTTTATTGAATTACATATTACACTATTCGCAGTTAAATGTTGTTTTTTTAATTAGTAGTGGTTTAAGGTTCATTATAACTCACAACTGATACATTTTAATGTTGATTGATATGTTTGTTTACTTACACATTAAATAATTGACTAATTCAATTTTATTATAATTAAAAATTAATTGAATTCTAATTGCATTATAATTTTGAAATAATATTAATTAATTATTATGAAAATTATATTTTACATGTTTAATAATTATTTTTTAACAGTTAAGAATTATTTGGATAATTATATTATATTCAATTCAATGTACATATTTTTTGTTATTAGGATAGTGTTACACCTTAGAAAACTAGAGGCATGAAAAATATTTATAATATATTATATATATTAATCATTATCTCAAATATTACTTGACGTATTTATTATTATAAATATTTTTGTATAAAAAAGTTATAACACATAAATTAAATCATGAAAGATAATCGATGAATTGATGGACTTGAATTATATATATATATATATATATATATATATATATATATATATATATATATATATATATATATATATATATATATATATTTATTTATATATATATATATATATATATATATATATATATATATATATATATATATATATATATATATATATATAATTATTGATAATTTCAATTTATTGTAATTAAGAATTAATTGAATTTCAGTTTCATATTCAGACGTTATCTATTGCATACAATAAAACTGAATTAGTCAATTATTTAATATGTTTATGTTTACTTCACATGTCCCACTTGAGTTGAATTGTTTGCGTTTACTGTACCCTAGTTTTCTATGGTTACTCATCTTTATTTGCATTGCATTGTCTGATATACCATTTATGTGGTTTCGTATTTTGTATAGGACATTGTGTTTTTTAAGGTTGTTTTTTATACAAAATAGTCTTTTGTTAAGGATGCAGTGTTAAGATATGTAGGGGGTGTTTGTTGTGAATGGTCAACACACAGATTTTTGGTCTTACTTTGAAGCTCGTGACCTAATCAAGTATATGGACCCTTCCTTTAACATTGAAGCTGTGAAAATGTGGTGGAAGTCTGAGCATGGTAGTTTGGAAAATGATCTAAAATCCTTTGTCAATGATGAGGATGCAACTATGTTAGCTTCTTGTGCTGAGAATAGCAAATGTGAGGTTGAGATATATACTAAGGCAAAATTAGAAAGTGGTGAGAATACTTATATGGAGAGGTTTTTAGAGAAAGAAAAAGGACAAGTAATTGTTGAGGATGAAGAGGAGAGTGACTCAAGTGAAGATACCTTGGATGGAATTCAATTTGAGGATAGTGAAGAAGAGAGAATGCATGATTGTGATGAGGATGCTGATGTAGGAGGTGGTATACAAAAAGATGCTCATGTTGGTGAGTCTAGTAGACAACCAAATGTTGTTGCTGGTACAACCCAAGGGAACAATGTAAGGTTTACTACGCCTGAAATGGATAGAAAGCATGTGATTGAAGATGCCTATATGACTAATGAGCTTGATAGTGGGGGAGACAATGATAGTGCTGATGAAAGGCCCCAAGTGATAAGATTCAATGAAGAGGAAAAACTTAGCAAATATTTCATGTTTAAAGTGGGAATGGAATTCTCTTCCTTGAATCAATTTAAGAAAGTTGTGCTTGAGCATAATGTGTTGAATGGTAGAGAGGTGGTGTTTGCAAAGAATGATGGTAATAGGTGTAGAATTGTTTGTAAGTATAAACAAAAATGTAACTACATTGTGTTATGCAGTAGGGTATTGAGAACCATAACATTTAGGATTAAGACATTATTTCATAAGCATAAGTGTGGTAGAAAATTCTTCAACAAAAATGCAAATGCAGAGTGGGTTTCTAGAGTGATAGTTGACAAATTAAAGAACGATTTTGGTATGAAATTGAATGAAGTTGTAGCTGATGTGAGACTGAGGTTTGCTACAGAGATAACTGGTTGCAGAGCATTCAAAGCAAGACAACTAGCTAGAAAGATGGTTGAAGGGGACTCAGTCACACAATATAGCATGATCTGGTCCTATGTAGTTGAATTAAGGAGGGCATCAGTAGGAAACACATTCAAGCTGAACATATCTGGTATACCCCCTTCAATATAGTTGTGTTTTTTTCGATTGAAGGGACCACAAGGGAGAAGAAATAGTGAAGTTGATTGTATTAGGGTTCTTTTTTATTTCTAAAGAGATAACAAAATAGATTACAAAAGAGATAATGTGATTAATCCAGTCAGCCAATAAAAAGAAAACAATAAAATTTAATTATCCAGTCATCCTGCCACATCAGCAACCGTTAGGGTTTTTTTGAAGTCAGGGACTCTTAATTGAGACGGAAAATTTTGTGAGGACCAAATCTTAAAGGAAAATTTTAGAGGGACTAAAATTCAAAATGATCATATTTACAAGGACCAATAACTTATTTAATCCTAAAAATTATGAACATGTATAACCACAATCATAAGAAAAGCCACAGGAATACATTGTCGTATATAACAGATTGTTGGAAGGACATCGCGGCGTGGTTAGATTTTGATAATGTGGTAGCCTTGGATTTAAAGGGTAACTTTATGGATTGGATTACCCTTAATAGAGCTGAAAAAGTGTCAAAAGGTAAAGAGGATGCATTTGGTTGGCGGTGTATTGGAATATTTGGTTGACTAGGAATGTGGTTATCTTTAGCAACTCGAATTGGAATATTTCAGATATAGTTAGGAAGGTCAAAATTTATATTCGAGATGGTCTTTGATGGAGAAATTAATCATTCCAATTGTAACATATATGATTTTAACAAGGTTCCCTTGTTTTTTCTGTCTTAGTGCATTTGGTTGGTAATTTCTTTTATTACGTTTTGGCGAGTTTAGTCGTGACCCTCCTTTGTTGTATCCAAGTGGAGTACCCTTTGTACTCATTGGTAATCTAAATTACTTGCTTAAAAAACACTATATATATATATATATATATATATATATATATATATATATATATATATATATATATATATATATATATATATATATATATATATATATATATATATATATATATATATATATATATATATATATATATATATATATATATATATATATATATATATATATATATTTCCGGGCATAGTTGGAGTACTTCATGCTCTTGGAAATGAAGAACATGTTTACATACGAGGAAAACCTATAAAAACAAATTCTCAAACTTGAGTTGAGTCTTACAAAAGTAAGACTTCAACTACACATATTTGTTTACTCATATATATATATATATATATATATATATATATATATATATATATATATATATATATATATATATATATATATATATATATATATATATATATATATATATATATATATATATATATATATATATATATATATATATATATATATATATATATATATATTAAGTATATCAAATTAAAATTAATTTAAACATTCTAAACATAATTTATTCATAAGAATGAAATTGTTAAGGTCACATTGTGGAAAAAAATATCTTTTTAACTTGAAAATTTGATGACAAGTCAGCCAGAAAGAGCCACCATTGTTGCAATCACCTCTGAAATAGTGAAGATGTTTAGAGGTAATTGTATATTTAAATGATATATATTTTACTCACTCAAAAGTACTACTATTTTCACTAATAAGTTTAAATTTTTATTCGACACATGAATACTCGATCAACTCAATTTTTTTTATAAGCGAAATTCATTAATATGAGATTAATGAAATTTCAAACCAAAAACTACAACCAACACAAAGATGAATTGCATAAAATCAAAAGGAAACTTATACCACTCGTATAAATTACACTTCTTACTACCAGAGTTTCCAAGGATTGACCAATTCTAAGAAATAGTCTTAATAGAGTCTACAATTTCATCAACACTACAACTCAAATCCTTGAACAAATAATAGTTGCTAGCCCTCCAAATATTCCAACAAGTTATAAACCAAATTGAATTTAAAAATTCGACTTCAACCTTGAAGATGCGAGTTCCAAGCCTTAACATGAAGATCACAACTAACCTCTCACTACGAGAAAATTTGTCAATACCCAGGGCCAAAAACCCTCGGTAACAAGAAAAAGTCGTGGGAAAAGTAAATTACCGAGGGCTTACCAACGATATCAACCCATTCACATATTTTCTTCCAAACTGCAACTGTTTTTGTACACGAGAAAAATAGATGGTTTGAGTCTTCCCATTCATCTTCACAACTCACGCAAACCTTATCTTCATCGTTTACAATAATATTCCTCTTTTCCAAGTTGGATCTAGTAGGAAGCATATCAATCTATAATCTCCAAGCAAAAACTTGGACTTTAATCGGAATTTTCGTATTCCAAACCGAAGTCAAAAACGCCTTTGTATTATCTTCTAATTCAACTACTTGTTCATAAGAATTCAAAAGATAATAGTAAGAACTAACAGAAAATCCAGCCTCTAAATCTAATGACCAAATCCATTTATCCTAAGAATGTGTATGAATTTGAGTCGCTGCTAGGGCCTGGCTGCATCAGATGATTTCCGAATTCAGCAGAAAAAATCATCTTGAATCCCTTCTCTAAGCATCCACCTCCATTGGTTTTCCACCCAAATTCCCATACCCGAAATAGAACAAAAAGGATTCTTACAATGTTGATATAACAACGGAAAATTCGTTTTAAAGTTAGAATCACCAAGCCAATTTGTTTGCCAAAATGCAGGTTCCCTTCCCTTACCAACCGAACCAGCAAGAAGGTTGCAAAAATTACGCTGTCCCTCACTAGTTATAATGGACATAATATCTCTCATCCAAAAGGAATCAACCTTTGAATTACCGCCTTTCGCAAAATTCAGCATTTTTAGGTTCAAGTTGCCATATCTAGCTTCCAACAAAGGCCTCCAAAGATCATTGCCATGTTGAGTGAACTTCCATAACCACTTTGCAAACAATGCTCTATTGAAACGACCGACGTGTTTGATACCCAATACTCCATTTTCCTTCGGTCTACAAACCAAACCCCAGCTAGCCTATGAAACAAAAGGATTAGTGGAGGAGCCAACCCAAAGAAACCACCTCTGTAAGGCTATAATCTCTTTCACAACTTTATTTGGAGCCTTGAAAAAAGCCAAATGGTGAATCAGGAGATTAGTGAGCACTGAGTTAATAAGGGAAACTCTACCACCAATAGAAATATTCCTACCTTTCCATCTAGATAATCTATTACTAAAGCAAGACAAAACCAATTTCCAAAAAGAATATTGACGCTGATTTCCTCCTACCGATAAACCAAGGAAGTGAAACGAAAGAATATCGGGTTTGCAATTAAGGAATTGATTCGTTGCCACAAGAAAATCAGGATCCACTCCAATTCCGTACAAATTAAACAACTTTTTGCATAATTAATCTTCAATCTGAAAACCAATTCAAAAACCCGAAGGATAGATTTGAAGGCCCAAATATTAGAAATTGAACCATCTCCAATAAGTAACGTATCATCATAAAATTGAAGGACACTTTCCGTTGGAAGATTCATCACTTTAAAAACAGATAACATATTACTATCAACAGCACTCCGCACCATACTAGCCAAACCCTCGACAACAATAGCAAAGAGAAATGTGGATAACGGATCACCCTGCTTCAGACCCCTAGATGCCTTGAAATCCTTCAAGGGGCTGTCATTAATAAGAACAGAAAAATAACTATTGAACACAGATCCTCGAATCCATTTTAACCACTTTTCTCCAAACCCCATCTTGATTAAAGTGTCTTCTAGATACGACCAATACACTACAAAATATAATGGCAATGACATGGGTTTAGATACTTAGGTACATTATAAATTTTATTTAAAAACTATTTTTTCAATTACAACTCTGAATTATTGTATTTACCAATTTTTTTAAACTTTTAAATATATGAGGGTTTCTTCACAATTTCAGTAACTATAAATGAAATTGATGATACGTTTGGATGACATTATATTGGATGTGAAAAAAATTAGACTATCTTCCTTGAAAAAAATAGACTGTTTTTTAGCAAAATCGGGGTGGAATCCCTGTAATTTTTTTTGTACCTAATTTTTCATATTTTTTCAACATCAGACAGACCACATTTAAGTTGTTATTTAGTATCTAATTTTTATATTTTTCAACCAACCTGTTAATTTCATTGCACCAAATAGCTAGGATGCACCAATTCTTCAAAAATTATAAGTATGTTTACACGATGGACTACTACAACAACAAAACTAGTGAAGACATACAAAAATATCCAAGCATTTATAAGTCATTTCCCACACTTGAATTACCAACATGCAACTCACAAGAAGATGAGTTGTGTAACTTAGGTAGAGAACACCAAAATTATATTTGCTGAGAATAAATAATAACACCAATTAACATCAGCAGACAAAACCAAAGCACCAAAGTCAAGAAACTCAAATTAAATCAGATAAAACTTAATTTTCATATAACTCAAAGAAACATATTGTCCAACAGAGTCACAAATGATATAAATCATTTTGTGTTAATTTTATTGGGTCATCAAATACCTATAATACATAAATAACAATATAAATTTATTCTTTGAAAATTCACATTAAATTGCAAAACACAAATTAAAGTTATTTTGACCTAATTAATTTAGAGATAAGAACCACTTTTATCAAAATTGAAAATGGAAACAACATTTCATCTTTAGTGACTGTATCTGGTTTGGCGGTATGTACAATGATATTAAGTTAAAATCTCTAGTTATGTTTAGCATTTCATGTATCTGAAACTGATGAAAGATACATGTGGTCCCCCTCCCCCCCCCCCCCCCCCAAAAAAAAAATAAAATAAAAAATAAAAAAATAAAACATAACATGGAAGATGTTTCAAATCAAATAACAATACTCAGTTTCAAAAGTATCTTATTTTAATCCATGTAATTCTCAATTTCAAAAAAAAAAAATTCTCTAAAAAAATTTCAAAATTCAAACTAACACCAAAGTAGTATATAACCAAGCTAGAAGTCAAAACCATTCAAAACCAGTTTGAAAACCAATATTGAACTAGATTCAAAATCAGAATAGTACCATGTGGAAATTAAAATACAATTGAATCAAAATCCAAAATAAACGGAATTGAATCTAAGAAACTAAAAAAACAGAATTCAAACTTAACCTGAGTGATAGTCTGAACCTCCGAGTCTCATATGACCACACCTTCATACAACGCCTATAACCACCACAAACACATGCCTCCACCATGGCTATTTGCTCCCTTTGACATCCTCCGCCATCATATGTAACATTGTTGTGTTGTTTTTTATTTTTGTGTTTCTACTATTACGAAAAACCCCTTTCACAGCGGTTGGAAAATATGTACTATCACGTTGGTCATACCGTTGTTAAGTAGAGTGTCGTTGTAAGTTCGATGTTTCTACAACAGTCTAGAAACCGTAATTGAAAGCTAAAACGCACACCATATATCACAATGGTTAGACTTATAAACCGTTGTGATATATACACTACTGAGTTCGAAACCCATCAGCAGCAAATTAGTCAAAAACATAAATTACCTTTAATATCGTTTACAATAGATAACCGTCATTGAAAGTTCCCGGAGTTTATTATTTATATATAGATTGCTCGTTTTTTATATACACCTCACTAAATAAATACAGGGATTCAAATTGATGAAAAAGTCTATAATTTGAAAATCAAATTATTCTTGAAAACCAATTTAATCAAACCATTGTTGTTTTCTGATTACATTTGTTTCATCGTGCATCTCATGTTGTTTATATATATCATGGTATATTGACCTGACTCCTTAGATGCATCGCTATCTTCGATTATAGTTAAATTTTCATAACAACAATTTATTGGATAATATGCCTCATCATTATCACTTATTATTATTATAATTTTTATAATCGTAATTTTTACGATTATAAGTGTTGATGATGAGGTAGACGATTCACTAGATTGTTGTTATGGAAATTTAACTATAATCGAATTCAGCGATGCATTTAAGGAGACAAATCATTATACCATAATATATGTAAACAACATGAGATGAATGACAAGACGCATGCAATTCAAAAAAAAATGATTTGTTTAACTTGGTTTTCAAATACATCCTAATTTACAGATTATAAGTATTTATGTCTATTTAAATGAATGTATTTTAAGTAAGGATTATCGATCCCACAGAGACCAAACATCATCCTATCGTTATGATGTTTATCTAAGGCAAATAAAAAACGAGAGTAAATAGTACACAATGAAAATAAAGTACGAATATGTAAATTCAAATAAAACAACAGGCTTGAATGTAATTCACACAGTTTAATAATACTTCAAATGCTTGTAAATAGAACTACTTATGGACAATGTTTTCTACTTAAGGAAATAACTAATTTAACGGGAACTATCGCTTTCGCATATTCAGAACCGAGTTTATCCCGTAATCAACCCCTCTTATTGTCACTTATAAAAAGGCACACATTGCGTTAAAATAATAAACCTATTTTTAAGAAATATAGTTTCTTGACTAAGTTGAAAAGTATTTTGACTTGGAACTTTTAATCAATAAAGGTTCATGCGAACCGGACTCTAAACCCATAAAGGCGTCCGAAAATAGTTTTAAAATCATTTTTCTATAATATTAAAAACTCCTACTTAACTGGACAAAGCGTTGTCGCTTCCTTTGAATAGTTAAGACTAACCAAGTTTAACTAAAGGTTGGACGACTTTCGATCTTACCCAACAGAAATAAAGTATAGAAAACTTGTGTTAAAAACCAAAATAGCCCCCAAGCATTCTTATAAACGCATTATGTGAAATATTATTTTACCATGGTCTTTACATTCTAACCTTTAAAATTTAGCTAGACGTGGAAATGTAAATGAACATACTAAAATGGATCAATGTTAAAATTAAGTTAAAAGTGAGTGCGAGAAATAAATAACGTAAAGCGAGTGCGAGAAATAAATAAAGTAAAGTGAGTGCGAGGAAAATAAATAAAGTAAAGCGAGTACGAGGAAATAAATAAAGTAAAGCAAGTGCGATAAAAATAAATAAAGTAAAGTGGTGCGAAGAAAATAAATTAAGTAAAAGACAAATGCAATAAAATAGAAACATGCTCCAAATCAGATGCTTTGTATCAAGTACAACTTGAAGTAAACGCAAATGAAAATGAAAATGGCGGCATGATTAACTTCTATCAGAGTGATCCAAACTCGATTACAGACTCAATCAATGGTGTGATAACTCTTCGACGTGAAGGGATTATCACTTACAAGACTGGAAAATATATGGCTTAAGTTTGTAGCTAAGCTTGGATGCCTTGAAATGAACAAAAGGAAATCTATTTATAGGCTAAGGAAAGAGCATGGAAAGACAAGGATGCCCTCCAACTTCTTTTGGGAAGGAAAATACACGTCAAAGGTGGCACCTACCACCCCCTCATGATGCCCGCCATGTGAACTAAGATGGAAAGAAGTGGGAGACGTGGCAGTTGTCAACAGTTGAGTCTTATCCAACTTGTGGCCTACCCCATGATGCCTTCCATGTTGGGTGCCACATGTGCAATTCCTTCAAAAACTAGATTTTTGCTCGATTTTCGTTGTTTTTTCGCACGTGACTCTTAAATGGCTAAATACCTGAAAACAAACAAAATACCAACATAACAGTGCAAATTCAAATCAAAACAACTAGAAAACATGCATTAATCAAGTCAAATAAACGATGTATTTTCACGTCATTAGTCACGTAATACTAAAAAATAAAATAAAATAGATGTTTAAAATGGAAAGAAAATGCAAAAGGATGTAGTTACTGAAAGATTGTAAAGTATTGTAACACGAATTTTAATACAACTGTCGTTAAAAGATTGTAAAGTATTGTAACACTATAAAATGAAATAAAATATATGTTTAAAATGGAAAAAATATAGTTATTGGGAATCGAAGCTTGTTACACATCACTTATTACCACAGTTGTTATTACAACCGTCTTTAAATGACTGGAGATAAATCCAACTGTGAAAATGTTAACGTATTACAACAGTTTATAAGAACTCGTTGTAAACCTGACATTTTTGTTTATAGTAGTGTTCATGATTGTCGACTGTTGGTTGTGGTGTTTTATTTTGAAAATTTGAGATGAAAATGGGCTTGATAGAGGTTGAAGTGAAATAAGAAGAATGTGAGGAAGAGAGTTTCACGAGAGAGATATTGTGGGTGGTTGCAATGAAAGAAGAAGAAGGCGACGAAGGTGGTTGTTGTTGTTGTTTTGTGTTTGTAAGGCAGATTAGGGTTTTAGTGAAAATTGAAAAGCCCCACGTTTTACATTGGATGTAAATCCATGTCCGGTGTAAAATCCTTTATAACAGAACTTCATATTATTTACAAAACTGTCACCTTGTTATTTTTCCATCAATGGATTTTTCTCATCGGGTGCAAATCCAAACCCAATGTAAAATCCTTTATAACAAAATTTCATATTATTTACAAAACTGTCACCGTGTTATTTTTCACATCAGTGGAAATAAATGTGATGTAAAATCCCAAAATCAAATATTTTTCACTTCAAATTGTTATGAAATCTGATATAAAATCATTTGACAAATATTTTTCACATCATATATCTTGAAATCTGATTTAAAATCATTTAATCAAATGTCTTATTTTTAATAGTGAAAGAAACTTAAACAAAAAGATCATAAATTGAAATATTCTTCGTGTGGGATACCTTCCAACTGTCCAAAATCAAGATTAGACATTTGCAATTATAAATCATTGTATCAAAAAAATATATATAATGTAGAATACAACTAACATTTTAAGAGTTAAATGTAGAATTTTTTTTAAAAAAATTGTGCATTATTTTTATTAAAAATTATTAATTAATTTTTTTCATTACTTTTCCAACACAAACATCCAATCTTTTTTTTTAACAAATGTTTTTAGGGCAATGTAGTCACAAATTCAAGATAATGTTGAAAGTGTTCGATGAAACTGCTAAAATGACTTTGACATAGTTTGATCAAGAGACACAAAAGCTACTCAATACAACTACTCAAATGAACTTGAGGTATTATCCTCTGAAGACGAGTCACTTCTCATACACAAATTAAAGAATCAAAAAACTATTAACTCAAAACGACAAACCCTTATCTAAGAAAAAGTAACCAAAAACCATAAAAATTGATTCTAATTTTGAAGACTTCTTTCATATTTTAACATTTAATTTGATGTTTCACCTTTTCATTTTTTATAAATGTATTATTTTTCAATTAAAATTAGACTATTTTCATATGTTGTGTTTATATTATTATATATATTATAGAATTTTTATAATAAATAATATCTACTGTAAATAAAATTTTATTTTAATTCAATGATTCTTATTTATCATCTGCACGAACTTTTATATTATTTACGTATCATGCGGGTTCCATTCTAGTTTTTATTATTAGAGATGAATTGTTATATATTGTCAGTGTAAAAGATTTTACACCATCAATCTATTACAACCATTCATAATTATTACTTAAAATATAATTAAAATAAAAGTCAAATATAATTATTACTTAAAATATATATATAATCTTTTGTATCAAAAATTTATAATTCCTTAATTCAGTTATTGTATCATGATTAATTTCAGTTTAACATCTCTTTTAATAATTAATTTTCACAAATATATTAAAAAATGATAATTACACTACCAAATAAATTTATCCCGCACTGATATCTTACAAGTTTTCTATATATATTAGAAGAAAAAAAATTCCATTATAAAAAGAGTTTTGTTTCTCATTCAAAACATATCAAAAACTAAAGATGACACATTCATCCACACAAAAGTTAATAATCTCAAGCTTAGTATGTGAAGTGAATGATTTGATTTCTCCATACATTTAAATATACATAATCATAAATCAACAAATTAATAAAATTTTAGTGATTCAATCTATTCTAATTTAGATATGACTTTTGTACTAGTAGTACTCCTGCATTGGTACACCCTATAGTCTATATGCACACGTTGAACTATAATAAATAAAATGGATATAACTTTTATTGTTTATTTAATTTAATAATTTTAATAAGAACACAATTTCATTTGCACAAAACACGTTTCTGTCAAAACTCCATGTTCTTATTTTGTTTTCCATTCAATCCTTATCGAATGATTTGGCATGTACATTGTGTTTTAGTAGGGTATACTGCCTAATATATGTAGGTATAATTTAAATCCTAGGGGCCCTGTTCAATTAAACAGGCTAATATTGTGCATGTCTTCATTTTATTTATTTATGCATACAACAATAGAGTTTAATTTGTACTTTGCTTCAATATCCCTCATAAATTTTCATTAAAAAATATAAACATCCTACATGTTGCATATATTTATGAATAAGCTTGTGTGAATGCAACTAATTGCGACTAAATAATCATTTTGGTGATTCAAATCCACATGAACTCATCTCTTTCAAATAATTAGACACATTTTTATTGACTCGGTTGAATATATCTATTTAATTATAATAATCAATTATACGTGCCTTGAGGTATGAGATTCCTTAAGGTTCATTGATATGGATAATTTAAATTTAAGATACTATAACTCACGTTAAAAACAGGCAATAGAAAATAACAATATTGTATAAAAATAATATCTCACATATGATCAATATTGTATATATAAGGAGAGATCAAATTACATCCGAAAAATTACACTAAAAATTACATTCCTAAGATTATTTGATAAATATTTTTTAAATTAACCGATTATTTTTTTTAATAAGTAAAATATATATATTAAATAGAGATATAAAGGGTATTCTAAATCGAATACAAAATGAATTGAAAGATGCTAGGGAGTGATCTATCAAGATTTTCTTTATCAACTAATTACATCAAAATTAATATTATATGAAATAATATTTTTGTTGTTAATCTTTCCCTAACTTGGCAGCATAGAAAATCATTATAAATTAATCTCAAACTTTATATTATCTATCGGTTGATTTTAAGAAAAAATATTTAACCGAAGTAAAATTATTGAACGAGTGTAACTCTCCTTTATATATATATATATATATATATATATATATATATATATATATATATATATATATATATATATATATATATATATATATATATATATATATATATATATATATATATATATATATATATATATATATATATATATATATATATATATATATATATATATATATATATATATATATATATATATATATATATATATATATATTTTGAATATATAAAAAAAACTATCTCTTGTAAATAAAATAAAAATAATATTAACTATTTAAATTATAATCGGTATATTTTATCCTTTACCATTGGCATAATGTTATTAATTATTAAGTTTTGTAACATACCTGTACACGATCTTTAATTAATTATTTAGAATTCATAATTTTATTCATTACATAATCATTAATTAAACATATTATGTATTTATCACGTATATTTTAATTTGATAAATAATTATTTAGAATTCATAATATTATTTGTTGTAATAATTCTCACATAGTGTTATTCTCTAATTATCTATTGATAATGGTCATGGTTTTCTCTCCGATTATGGAGTTTACACGTTATTTCTTGTGTTGAGATTGTATTCCTCTTTCTCTTTATGGTTTTTTTTCAATAACAGGTATCAAGAGCCTTGATTAGGTGGGGTATACAAATTGTTTAGTATATTTTATGATTGCACTTTTGTCTAATCTTCCACATTATGAAAAAATTGAAAAAAAAATTGTTTTATTGCAGGAAAGATTTTGGTTGAAATGTTAAGTTTTTCATGTATAGCGTGAAGATTGCCTTAGAGAAATTTGATGGAAGAATTAATTTTGACTTGTGGAAAACTCAAGTGAAAGATGTTTTGATACAATCCACATGTCTTTTACTAAGAATATTCTTACAAATGTTCTTAGTACGTCGTTAGCCAAAGAGCTTTGAGAGAAACTTGAAGGGCTATATCAAGGAAATGATATATCAAATTGTTTATTATTAAAGGAGTAGTTTCATAGCTTGCGTATGAATGAACATACAAAAGTATATATATATATATATATATAGAGAGAGAGAGAGAGAGATCATTGGATTGGTTCAAAAATTTGTCTTCGCTTATGTCTCGTCCATTCTACAATGGTTTCTTATTTAAAGTTTATTGTTCTTCCATTATGATTTTGAGTATAATTATTACACATGTTCATTTAGTACAATCATAATTCGAAATAATGATCATGAAAAGAAAGATATTAAATTTGAATCCTCTTTGAATGTTTACAAATTCTAACATTGAATTCTTCAAAAAATATAATCCACTCCAAATTCAATCTTCCAACTTCAAGAATGTTGTTTCAAGTTTCTATTATGCATCGACATTTACTCAATCCTATCGATTCATTGAGCTTTGAATTGTATGGAGATGAAAAAAACTCCAACTTCCTTAATGACAGCTATCAGCATTATCCATTGCATATTGTTAATTATTTTGACACTTGTATAGCATATTAGTGGTCCTTAATGAATTATATATATATATATATATATATATATATATATATATATATATATATATATATATATATATATATATATATAGCTTGTACATTCTTATTGGTTAATGAATAAGATAAGATTTTCAGCTTTCCAATCACAAACTTGCTTTGGTATCTTCTCTCAATCTTTTGCTCTAACTGTTGTAACAGAAGTTAGTTACAACAGTTACATATTCTTCTTCATTCAAGCTCCATCAATGGAGATGGCTTGTGTTTGCTTGAACATCAATATGGTATCAGATCTCATACAAATCTGGTAGCCATTGTTGTTTCTTCTTCTTCGTCCTTGTTTTTTGTTCTTACGCAAGCTTCCTTTCGTTCTCCTCTTTAAGCTCTGCATTGCCTTCAACAATGGCTTACCAACATTTCCTAGATTTCTCAACGAATTCGACGAATCCATTCTATCTTCATCCGAATGAAAATCCTGCAATTGTGTTTGTTTCTCCACTTCTTGATGACAAGAACTACCATAGCTGGTCATGTTCTATGCACATTGCCCTGATTTTGAAAAACAAAGAAAAGTTCATTGATGGATCTCTCACCAAGCCACCGGTCTCTGATCCTTTGTATTCACCATGGATTCGATGCAACACGATGGTGCTTGCTTGGATTCATCGTTTTATATCTTATTCCATTGCCAAATTGGTTCTTTGGATAGATAGTGCTGCAGGAGTTTGGAAGAATCTCGAAACTCGTTTCTCGCATAGTGACATATTCTGCATCTCTGATCTTCAAGAAGAAATCTACAAGTTGCGCTAAGGTAATAGTGATGTTTCTAACTACTTTACACAATTGAAGGTGCTATGGGATGAGCTTGACAATTATAGAGCAATCATTGAGTGTTCTTGCGCTATTCCCTGTTCTTGTGGAGCTGTTGTCTCTCCTAAACAACATCGAAATCAAGATCAGGTTATTCGTTTTCTTAAAGGATTGAATGAAAAAATTGATTATTCCAAGTCACAAATAATGATGATGACTCCATTGCCTGATCTGGATAAAGCTTTTTCCTTCATTATTCAACAAGAACGTGAGCTCAACAGTTCGGCTTCTGCTATGGCTCAGGCTTCATCTAATCCTGAAGTGTTGAATTCAGTATACCAAGCTCAGGCTAGCTATGGCAGTTCTCAACAGAAACCTGGATTTCATTCTTTCAAGGGCAAATATCAAGGTTCTACTAGAGGACACAATCGTGTTTGTACACATTGTGGTAGAACCAATCACACAGTGGAAACATGTTTTCTCAAACATGGATATCCACCAGGTTTCAAGCATAAAGGAAAGGCTCAATCACCTCACAGCAATTATCAAACTGCTGCAACAGTTAATGTTGTATGTGATTCTCCTCAGTCAGACTCAATTGCTTCATCATGTGTTTTTACTCAAGAGCAGTACAACAACATCCTGGCATTGCTTCAACAATTCAATCTTCAATCCCAAGCCAACTCTGTATCCACATCTCCACTAGCCATGACATCACATACATCTGCCACCAATGGTAAGTTCTCCACTCTATGGATTCTTGATACTGGAGCAACAGATCACATTTCACATGACATTAATGCATTTGCTCATATCAAAAACATTATTCCTATCACTATTAATCTCCCTGATGGTTCATCCATTACTGCATCTTTGTCTGGTAATGTGACACTCTCACCATCCTTAACTCTGCACAATGTCCTCTATATTCCTAGCTTTCATGTTAATCTCATTTCAATTGCCAAGCTTACACATAATAATGACTGTCATGTTCATTTTGGTGCTAATGTTTGCAACATTATGCAGAATCATTCTCAGGCAATGATTGGTACAGCTAAGCTTCAAAGAGGCTTGTATGTCCTGCAAGTTGTTAGCCAATCCTTAGCTTTTAGCTCTAGCTCTATTGATTCATCCAATTTATGGCATCTAAGGCTAGGACACATTTCTAATACTGCCATGAAATTTGTATCTCAGTCTTTTCCATTCATACAATGTAAAGCAAATAATATTCCTTGTGATTCATGTCATTTTGGCAAGCAAAGAAAACTTCCTTTTCCAAATAGTGTATCTACTTCTCTTTCTCCTTTCTCCATTTTACATGCTGATGTTTGGGGGCCATATTCCACAATATCAATGTTAGGACACAAATATTTTCTCACCCTTGTAGATGATTATAGTAGATACACTTGGGTGATACTTTTAAAAACAAAAGATCAAACCAAAAACAGTCTAATTCAGTTTATTGCTTACATTGAAAATCAATTCAAAACCACTCTTAAATGCCTTAGATCTGACAATGGCACTGAATTTCTTGCCTTAACCTCATTCTTGCTTTCCAAGGGCATACTGCATCAAACCACCTGTGTTGAAACACCCAAACAAAATGGGGTGGTTGAGAGAAAACATCAACATATCTTGAATGTGGCAAGATCCTTCTATTTCCATTCTGATATTCCTGTCACCATGTGGAACTTTTCTATTCAACATGTTGTTCACATTATAAATAGAATACCATCCCCTCTTTTACAATTCAAATCAACTTATGAAATGCTATACTCCCAACCACCCTCTTTAATTCATCTCAAAGTGTTTGGTTGTCTCAGCTATGCAACTACATTACAAACACATAGAACAAAAATTTCCCCTAGAGCTAGAAAATCTGTTTTCCTTGGATTCAAAGATGGAACCAAAGGGTATATTCTCTATGATTTGCAAAGTCATCAAATTTTCATTTCAAGAAATGTTATATTCTATGAAAATGTTTTTCCCTTCAAAACCATTCCCCCATCTACTGATGAGACTGTCTGTCATAATCCTACTGATAGCTTTTATGCAGACCTACCTACCCTGCCATCCCCCACCAGTACCATAGACATTTCCATATCCCTTGATTCTAGCAGATCTGAAAGTACCTCAATCCCATCAAATACACCCATTCAGTCTTCCCATGATAACACTTTTTCTGATAATACTCAGCTTGTCTCTCACAGTCCTGTCATTCATGAGGCTCCCACATCACCCTTAATCAACAATAACTCTCCTCTTCTATCTTCTAATACTTTTTCACCCTCAACAAGTAATGATCTTTCCCATCTATCTGATACTCCTTCAGATTCTACCAATAGCCCCATTCCTGCTAGACAGTCCACTAGAATATCTCATCCCCCTAGCTATTTGACAGATTATCACTGCTATCTTACATCTCATAATTTTGTCACATCACATAACATTCATTCTAACACTGCACATCCTTTATCATCTGTCATTTCCTATCATAATTGTTCTCCTGCATACAAACATTTTTTTTGCTCCATATCATCTACCATTGAACCTAAGACCTATAACCAAGCCATGAAGTTTGATTGTTGGAAGCATGCTATGGATGTTGAGCTACAAGCTCTTGCAGCTAATAATACATGGGAGGTAGTTAATCTTCATGTAGGAAAACACCCTATTGGATGCAGATGGGTATACAAAGTCAAGTACAAAGCAGATGGTTCCATTGAGAGACATAAAGCTAGGCTAGTTGCCAAAGGCTACACCCAATTAGAGGGAATAGACTACTTTGACACATTTTCACCAGTGGCAAAACTCACTACTGTAAGGGTACTCTTGTCTATAGCAGCTATAAAAGGGTGGCATTTGGAACAACTAGATGTCAATAATGCATTTCTGCATGGTGACCTTCATGAAGAGGTGTACATGACTCTTCCCCCTGGCCTTCAAACTTCTAACTCATCTAAGGTGTGCAGACTGCATAAGTCATTATATGGTCTGAAGCAGGCAAGCAGACAGTGGTATTCCAAGCTGTCTTCATTTCTTCTTTCTATTGGCTACAAACAATCTCAAGTAGACCATTCTCTCTATGTTAAATCTACCAATAACAACTTCACTGCATTATTGGTGTATGTTGATGATATAATTCTTGCAGGAACTTCTATGGAAGAGATATCACAGGTCAAAGAGCAACTTCATCACTCTTTTAAGATCAAAGACCTTGGTCAATTGAGATTCTTTCTTGGATTTGAGATTGCTAGAAGTACAACTGGTATCTTTCTTAATCAAAGAAAATACACTCTAGAGCTTCTTGAAGACAGTGGTATGCTAGCTTCAAAACCTACCTCTGTTCCTTTTGATCCAACTCTCAAATTGTCTGTTCATGAAGGACAACCTCTAGAGGATCCTTCTCTTTACAGAAGACTAATTGGGAGACTCATCTACCTCACTAATTCAAGACCAGACATTTCATATGTTGTTCAACACCTCAGCCAATATGTTTCAAAGCCCCTTACTCCTCACTATCAGGCTGCCATTAAGGTTCTTAGGTATCTCAAATTTGTCCCTACTAAAGGATTACTCTACCCTGCCTCCAGCCAGCTCAAATTGTCTGCATTTGCTGATTCTGACTGGGCAAGATGCTCAGACACCAGAAAATTTGTCACAGGCTTTTGTGTTTTACTTGGCTCTTCCCTCATTTGCTGGAAATCTAAAAAGCAGAATACTGTTTCAAGATCCTCTACTGAAGCTGAATACAGAGCTCTAGCATCTCTCTCTTGTGAACTGCAATGGTTGAAGTACATTTTACAAGACTTGCAAGTGCATCTCCCTCAACCTGCTGCTGTGTTTTGTGATAGCAAGTCAGCCATTTACTTAGCTCATAACCCAGCTTTTCATGAGAGAAGTAAGCATATTGAATTGGATTGTCATGTCTTTAGAGAAAAAATCCAGTCTAAGCTTATACACTTACTTCCTATTTCCACCACTAACCAATTGGCTGATATGTTTACTAAGCCCTTGCACCTTCCTTCCCTAGCTGGTATCTTGGACAAGTTGGGACTTTGCAGCATACACAGTCCAACTTGAGGGGGGATATCAGCATTATCCATTGCATATTGTTAATTATTTTGACACTTGTATAGCATATTAGTGGTCCTTAATGAATTATATATATATATATATATATATATATATATATATATATATATATATATATATATATATATATATATATATATATATAGCTTGTACATTCTTATTGGTTAATGAATGAGATAAGATTTTCAGCTTTCCAATCACAAACTTGCTTTGCTATCTTCTCTCAATCTTTTGCTCTAACTGTTGTAACAGAAGTTAGTTACAACAGTTACATCTTCTTCTTCATTCAAGCTCCATCAATGGAGATGGCTTGTGTTTGCTTGAACATCAATAACAGCTTCCACTCACCTCTACAGAGGTAATCTTTGAGAGAAGAACTTTCATCCCTTTTGCACTTGTCACTCCAAGCCAAACACCACACAAATATGTCAACTTCTTGAAATCATTAAAAGTCTTCATAAAGTGTTAATCACAAAAACAACCTTCCACACACATATCTCACAGCCTAAAATGAGAACTTAATCCAAAAATTAAAATTAATGGAAATTGCATGAGGTTGAAGATGAAGAAAAACTTTAGTTGGAAATTCAAAACAAAATTCAAAATCATTTTTGAAAATTTGAGAAAGAATGTATTTTGTGAGTTTTAAATAATAGAGATATTATGAGAGGGATTTGAAAAGGTAATTTATATATATGTGCGAAAGATAATGCACAAAAATAAAAGAAAATATCCATTTGATTTGAGTCGCGGGTAGAGATTATAAATCTAGTCAAGAGAATGAATGATTTAAATTAAGACTTGGAACCTATAAAATTGACATGCACGAGTCTTTTTACTCTTTGTAACTATTTTTATTTTATTTTCTTATTTTGTGTCAAGAGGGCTAAAAGTCCAAAAGAAAGGCCAGACACACCAGAGTTCCTAATATTATCTAACAACAAAGCATACAAGAAAGTAGGACATTCAGCAAAGTATAAGCTACACCTATTAATTTTCAAATTAAACTTTGTTAGATTATTTGCACACTTTGTTGCCTTCACGGTTAATCTATATAACTCTTATCTTTGCATGCCTGCTATAATACTCTTCCTTTGGTTGTTGTTTTGACTATCAATTTTTAAGAGAAGTACCAAAGAGTTTATTGGATATTGATCTTTGGTATTTCTTAAAAATTGAGTTTCCTATAGTTGAATGGTTTCTTAAGATTGTTACAAAAGGAAATAAGAATTTGAGTTTCCTGATTGAATGTGCGCAAGCAAACACCCATGTCTTTTTTATGGATAACGTATTTGTAATTAAATTAAGATTTTGTCCATAATGTTCTTTTTATCAATTTCAATAAAAAATATTATAGGTCAATTTAAGACTTGAATTTAAAGCTTGTGATACAAGAAACATATGAACTAGAACGTAAACACACAAAAGTCATTTAGAGTATAGTAAATATACAAAAGTAGTATAGGAAACATCACTGCTTAAATACGAAGCTACGTCGATCATTATGAACTAAATAAATGATTCTTGAATTTGGAAAGTAGTATATATTTTGACTTGAAAACCGATAAGTCATTGTGTGGTAAAGAACATTAAAGTTCACCGAACCAAATGATGGTGCTCTAGCATTTTCTTTCATAAATCTAACTAATTATTTATGCGTCTAAATCAATCCTTTCATTCCTTGCTTCTGAATCAATTTTGATTATGCAACAGAAAATAAACAACCCTACTTCTGATGGTAAAACTGTAAAACCACTTATATATTTTGAAATTAATAAGGACCCAACAAATTATGTCAACTCAAATGCTTATGAAACACGATAATGTCTCATAACAAGTTTGTATGGTAGATTAAAAAAATCATTTGGGAAAGTTATAATAAGAGTCACTACTTTTATACTTGTCTTTAGTTTGCAGCCACACAATAATTTTGCTTGCTTGGGTAACTATATGCTATATCTAATATCTAACTATTAAAATAATATTCTGTTAATTATTCATAATAATTTTTTAATTAATGTTTAATTACACTGGCTTTATGATCTTTAACTTTAATGCTACAATATTATAGATTTGACATTAAATTACGTTGAAGTATCATTTTCATATTTATTCTCAAGTCTAAATCAAGAAAATCTACAAAATAAGATACCAATAAATATAATTGGGATACGTAGATAGATTAATAATTTAATTGAAAGTCTCTCCCAATTCCAAATCAATGTAGAAAATTGAGATTCATTAAAATCAGTTTTGACAATTTGTAAAACCTCATTACACCATGTCTCTCCAAATACTCAGGGTATCGATTTATTCTAACCTTTGTGAACATTTCTTCACTCATTCACAACTTCTTTCATTTTCTCCTTTCATCTACCCCAGTCAATCATTCACGCCTTCATTCATCTACCGTTGGGTGAATCTGTAAAACCCTAATTCTAACTCCAATTTCTTTGATAATAATGTTTTTCTATTTGTTAAAATTATTGATTCCTACTGATTTGTTAAAATTCTTGGGCGAATTTGTAAAACCCTAATTCTAACTCCAATTAAAATTTTATTGTTTTGATGTGATAGAAATAGTGGAAGCAATGAAGAACGTGGTGAAGCTAGATGTTGAGTTAACTGTGACGAAGCTTCTTTGGGACAACCACATATTGTGGCACGAAGAAGAGTTAGAAAAAGGGTTTACGTTATTTCTCGCGCTGATGATAAAAGTGCTTTTTTCAACTGGTGACTTTTATTTCTACTCTCTGTCTGGAATTTCTTTCATTCATTTCATTGATTTTTGTTCTTACAAATACTTGATTCAATGTTATTTGTATTGAAAAATGTGGAGTTTCTGTTGTTATTTCTTTGGTTTATATTCATTTTTGTGAATCCAACAAAATTTTGTTCAAATATTTTCAACCAGAACCAGCTCTTGAATTCAAGGATCAACCACGTTCACCTAACCGTCTTTTTATGTACTAACATTTATTCTCATCTCATACTCGTCTTATATATCTATGCGTTGTATTCTATGTATTAAGTTTCTTTATCATGGAAAACTTTAGCAAAGGAAAAGGGATGAAAAGTTATATTGAAGTTGAGAGATTATGGTTTCAAATGTGGCAAAATATGCCTAAAGAGGTAAATGTGTTTATTTCATTTTTTTAATTTTTTTTAATTTTTTTTATATATGTGTGAAATTTGCTATTAGCATGATTTTTCTTCTTCTTTCTATTTAGGATTATTATCACATGCTAAATTATTGGATTATTATCACAAACAAGCTTTTTCTCTCATGCTAAATTATTGGATTATTATCACAAACAAGCTTTTTCTTTCTATTTATGAACTTGGTTTGTTTGATATTCAGGTATCTATGGAGTGGTTACTCTTTCACCACATATATTCAATTATATTGCATGTAGTTGTTTGTTATGAATTGATAATTTTCTTTCAAAATTGTTATATACCTATTCAGACATTTTTAATATTGCTTGAGTCAAGTTGTTACTTTTGTAATTAAGAGCTTTGATACTATTTGAGTTAGAAATGTTACTTCATGATTCTTTTAGAGTTTGTGTTATTAGTGTTAGACTTTGATCCAAATTGTTACCTACTAAAACATATTTAATATCCACTTGAATCAAGTTGTTGCTTTTGTGAATTTTGTTACTCTTTATTTTCTTATAATCATATATTACTGATAGTATTTGAAATATAAATGTTAGTTTAGAATATAAAAAGCCTTACATGATTATTAGTGAGACATTGAAGCAAATAATAGTTGTTTATTCAAACAGTCAAATCAAGTTTTATTTATTGCAGATTTGCAGATTTAGTTTCAATGGAACTACTTTGGAGAATAAAAACTTTGGAAGAAGCTGGTAATTGATTGGAGAGAACGATTATGGAGAACCTATTGTATCTACTTATTCGGGTTACGGAAGATTGTGAGTATTCCTCCAACACAAACTCTCTCTGGGTGGATCTTCCGTCTTCCATCTTCTTTCACGTTTCACATTGTATAGTTTGTTTATGGCAGGACTTTATCAAGTCAAAGGAGAGTGGCTTGGAAAAGGAAACTTCTTCACTTTTGGAGAAGGAAAGGGAGCTTCAATCCAAAATTGAGGAACTGGAGGACAAAGTGGAGGAACTCAATCAGAACATCGGTCTACTGATTTGTACATCACAGTTTTGACAAAATGGTGTTCTGAAATGAGAACACTTAGACAAGATGTAAAAGAGAGTCTCGTATTGGTTTGAGACATTATTATAAGGCTCATGTATTTGTTTGTTTTTTTTAAAAAGGGATTTCCATTAAAACAAAGCCAAATTGGAAGTACAAGTTACAGGATCCTAAAAGGGAATGGTACCGACCATGTCCTTGCTCCCATGGTCCTCCCCACTCCAACCATATGATGGGCTTCTTTCAAAACATCCCTATTGACAAACATTAAAACAACATAATGAAAGTTATCTAATAAACATTTGCAATCTGAAATAATATGATCTAGAGAGGCACAAACACTAGACCCATTAACTGCATCAATTATGTTTAAGGCATCCGATTGAATCAGGAATTTGTCCATCTTTAAACTCTTGGCAATGTGAAGACCCCACATAATATACCTTGAAGCTCAGCCACCTTGGGTTTCGTGATTCCGGGTTGTATTTTGCAAGTTGCCACATGAATGCCTCTAGAGGGATTGAGAATAACGCACCCCAAAGTTGCCACTCCATCCTGGTACACTCCCGCATCAGTTTTGATCACCCAAGAATTCGCTAAAGCATTCGTAGACATCCCACCTGAAGTGTTACTACAAACCTCCTTCGATCCCTTCACGCGAACCTCTACTGATTCGGCAATCTCCATAGCCATAATATACAGACTTGCCTGCTTGTTCCTGAAAACCAACTCATTCCTTCCGTTCCAAATTTTCCTCAATCCCGTTAGAATGGATCTTCCCACAATCTGATCTCGAAAGGAGACAACTTCTATCTGTCCACTACAACAAACAAGACCTTAGACAGCGCTTTTTTTTCACTTAGACAGCGCTTTAAAGCGCTGTCTAAACCTCCGCTGCTAAAGGTTTAGACAGCGTTTTTTTAAATCTTAAAAGCGTTGTCTAAGGTACCCTTAGACAGCGCTTTTAGGAATACCTTAGACAGCGCTTTTGATTTAAGCGTTGTCTAATCCCCTCCTATTTTAATTTTTTTAGGTATACCTTAAACAGCGCTTTTGGTGAAAGCGCTGTCTAATCCCCTCCTATTTTAATTTTTTTAGGTATACCTTAGACAGCGTTTTTGGAAAGCGCTGTCTAAGCCCCCCATTAGACAGCGCTTTTGCCAAAAGCGCTTTCTAAGCCCCCCTTAGACAGCACTTTTTGTGTAAAGCGCTGTCTAAGGTATACGAAAATTTTTGAATAGTTTTTTTGAAACCACTTTTTTTACCAGGTTTTTAAACCAGAATTTTGACCTGTTTTCAACCAATTTTTGGTAGACAAATATCACAAATTATATATCCAAAATTGGCAATTCAAACCAAAATTTTAAATCCAAAATTGGCAATTCAAACCAATATATATATATATATATATATATACTAATTCAAACCATTTTGGCCTATTATAATTACAAGTCATTGCATTTTACTACAAATGTACATATTATAAGTACACATATCTAATCCATCCAAAACATTGCTTCAAATATACATAGGTCCTGAAACAACATAAATCAATTAATAAACAATATTATAGAAAATACAACGTTACACATATTTAAATTCTCATCAATTAAAGTAAGAGTACAACATTATACCTCACATAACACCTAGCTCTATAATGAATTGACACAATTCCTCTTTGATTTCGTCCACTTGATCTTTGTATAATATGCACACTTGAATTCATCAAAGTACTACATAATAATATAACATAGTTTGATTTAATTTCAACTATTTAATTATATGAGAGATATGTGTAAATATTAAAATAACTCATAAGTTAGAAATACATACATCGGTGAGAATCTCTAATCGGCCCAAAACAAGAGTATCTCGCATAAACCTCAACATGAAATATCCGCAATCTATTTGATTACGTTGCTGAGGACACTACGGATGAAAAGAAAATATGGATAAATCATAAGTTTTATCAAGTATCATCACTAATATAATAAAAAATGTGATAATTAATAATATACCGCCACTTTTATCCATGTAATGCAGTTGGCTCTCCTCTTTGATGTTTGGATATCTCGTTGGGCTCGAAAAGCTTGTAGGATGCTAATAAAATAAAAATGAAGTAATTAGAACAATTCACATTAATTAATAAATACACACAAGAAAATTTAGAACAATCTCACTTACGTGTCAATTGTGTCCTGCATATCCGGGTATGTTGTCCAATCATTTCCTAACGAGTCAAGATAATAAATGATTTCTCTGATAGGATTGATTGCGAGCAACAACCAATGTCCACTGTATGATTAAACAAATGTTAGATGTAAATTTTCTACACGACGTCAAATAGATGAATTTAGAATGAAATTCTAACCCGGTATTAAACGGTATAAAGAACAACTTCTCCGCATCTTTGTTGGCCATGAGGATCCTGAGAACATACTTCGTCACGGTATCCGATCTACTTATGATTAAACTTAAGTTGACGAACGCGGGTGCTAAGAATCCAAATGTTACGTCCAATCCATTGGGGCGCATCAATTTGTCATACAAAAACCTTAAATAAAAACATCATTAACATTAGACGCCTCATTTGAAACATAAAGTAAATAAGTTGTTCAATTAATATAACAAAGTATATCGGATTTACCTGATATATATATATATATATATATTGACAACACTGACGCCATTTTCTTCACGACCAAAAACTTGCATGAAGTCTTCATTACCAATCATTTGTTCGTAATCAAAGTCGAAAATACCTTCCTCCATATGCACAAGACGAACACCTCCGGTCGGTATATCTGTCATCTCTAGAAATATCTTGAGGCACGTCCTATACTTGGTGGTAGGTTTTTTCTTAGCTACGGTCTTCTTAGCACCAGCCTTTTTTTGTTGTGCGGAGGCGTTGCTAACCTCCTTTTTTTGTTGTGCGGAGGCGTTGCTAACCTCCTTTTTTTGTTGTGCGGAGGCTATGCTAACCTCCTTTTTTTGGTGTGCGGAGACGTTGCTAACCTCCTTTTCTTGAAGCTACATATCATATAAATAGTTAGATGAAATTAAGAATTTAACAACTTCCATGTATATATGTCATATAATTGTATTGTACCTGTGCTTTTGAAACCACAGACTCGATATGCCGCGGAATAACATTATCTTTTGATTTGGATCTTGTGGGACTCTATTTAACATAACCAAGTAAAAAATGTACGTAAAATCCCCGTAAAAACTTTGAATATACACATTAAGGTTAACAAAGGTTTTAGGCATACCTCATATCCTACACTAATGAGGTTTGTCGGCCATGCAACAAACAAACCTACTGCTTCGTCCACCGTTGTTGCATCCGAACCATCGTTAGGATATGGTAATGATGCATTCGGCTCAACTGCAATATCAACCAATACTTTCAAACATCCAGCAGGGAGCTCTCTGGTGTGAAGTTATACTCCGCTAATGTTATGCACTTTTCCCTTGCCAACCATCCGATAATATGGTGACGATAAATTGAGCTGGCAATGGGAAATACCCTAAAACCAATAATAAAATGAAATTGTTAATGTGTATATATGTCAAATACATAATTTAAGCAAATAGTTCAATTTAAGACAATTATATGTAATTACCTCTGGAATATTCAGCTTAAAGGTACAGTTGATACTATCTTTGTCCGAAGCATCTCTGAAACATGTTGAGGCGCTAGCCTCTCTTTCTCTCCTTAATGCATCAAGCTCAGCTTGCATTGCTTCCAATTTTGCATGAAGCTCCCGATTAATAGGAGCCTTTCCTTTTTTAATACTCAGGGAGGTCGGAGTGACTCCAAATCCCTTACCCCTCACTCGACCAGCATACTCACGGGCATCTAATGCCTGACTAAGTATGCTCCTAGTATCATCTGGAGGTAAAGACTGAGATAGCGCCTCCTGAAAATCAGATGAATATCGTATACTTGTCAAATATTTGTTTATAAAGTTTTTATTTAACTAAAGAAAAAATGTTATACTTACACATTTCTCGTATACTTGTAAAATATCTTCTTTAGGAACTCCAGATTTGCCCACACGGGCTTCCTTCCACAAAACATGTGCAGGAATAGATGTTTCAGAACTTTTCTCCTTTTGCAGCTACACATTAAGTCATACAATATGATCAAATAAAACTAATATATGATGAACAAATATGTTATCGCAATTTATAAATACTTACCATGGATTGTTCTATGCGTCCATATCCGACACGTCCTTTTCGGTACGGATATGCGAGATTTGATGCTCTTTCCCGATTTGTGGAACTTAGTTTTTTAAATACAGGGTCCTGTCGTTTGGATTTGAAGGCTTCCCATTCTTCTGCAAATATCAAACTTTCATATATTTTAGGAAGCTCCGCATCAACATAATTATCATCCGCATCCTTAAGGAACTTGGATAATAAAAATGTTCTAAACCCTCGTAAAAGCTTTCCGGCCAATTTCATACAAAAACCTCTTCTTTCTTCTTCGATGTTAAAACACCGCTAAGAAAAACATACAGATTGTGCGTTAGTACAGGTAATCGAAAAAACATAATTGATTCGCATAATTAAAGACATAACTATTGTACCTTTATCTCACTCCAAATTCTTTCTTTGGAGTCATTCAGATCTTTGTTTCTCCAATCATCACAAGTAATGGGAACTTCATTCCTTACTAATGCACCGATGAAACTAGTTAAGGTGTGCCCATTAGGTTCTATAAGTTGCCCCTGATGGCTCCAATTCACATCTAGAATGATGCCTCGAGATCTACCATTGACCACTCTTCTCATAACTGTTATACCTCTTCGAATCTCTTCTTCAGTTGATACTTTTTTACTACCTCCTTCATGTGTCGAATGATCATCATGTGGGTTATCATCATTAGTGGCCATGTCTAACCTGTAATAAAGAAACCAAGGAGGATCAAATATAACTTATAATAAAAGCAATTAAAAACACAAAAATAAAGATACCATGCATGATCAAATCTAACTTATAATCAAATAAATACAACAATGTCAAATAAATACATACATAATAAAGAAACCATGCATGATCAAATCTAACTTAATAAAAAGTGCTTAAACTAATAAAAATTCTTATTTTATGAATCTTTCATCTATTATAATTTTGTGTATTGAGAATATCTTTGTCTATTAGTTTGATCATCTCAAAAGTTTCATGAATACCTTATCAAAAAGCTTCAACAATGAACTAATAAGCAAAAAGTTTCATGAATAGAATAATAAGCACTTTTATTAGTTTTTTATGTATAGAATAGTGTAACTATATACAAAAAGAGCTTAAAATAATAAGCACTTCCTCAAACAATGCCAAGCATATACAAAAAGATATTAAACTCATAAGCACTTCAACAACAATGTCAACTATATACTAAAAGAGCTTAAACTAATAAGCACTTCTACAATAATATACAAAAAGAGCTTAAACTAATAAGCACTTCTACAACAATGTCAACTACAACAATGTCAACTACAAACAAAAAGAGCTTAAACTAAAAGAGATAAAGTTGATTTCGTTCTTGCCCTAAACAGAGAAGAAAAGAACAGAGAAGAATCTTACCAAATAATGTGGTGGACGACGGTGAACGTGGAGGACGACGGTGGCGAGAAGCTCAGTTAGGGCAATGGTGAAGAAAATCTCAGTAGGGACGACGATGGTGTTCGTTCGTAGAAAGTGAGAGAGTTCGCAGAAAGTGAGGGAAATGAAAATAGAAACTGTATATTTTTAATATAATTAGACCTTAGATAGCGCTTTTAGGAAAGCGCTGTCTAAGGTCAACCTTAGACAGCGCTTTTGTTTTTAATTTTTTTTTATATTGAAAGCCTAAGACAACACTTTTTTAAAAGCGTTGTCTAAGGTCTATCTTTAAAATCGCTTTCTAAAAGCGTTGTCTAAGGTCTATCTTAGACAGCGCTTTTGAGAAAGCGTTGTCTAAGGTATGACTTTTAGCAGCGCTTTTATTATTTTTTTGAACAGTTTCCGAGTTTTCTTTGAATTTTGACTTATAGCAGCGCTTTCTTTATAAAGTGATGTCTAAGGTGCGCTGTTAAATGTCAATTTTGGCATAGTGGTCCCAAGTCAGCATTAACTATGACAGGTTTTTCAAGTTTTGTATCTTAGAATTCGTACCTTAGATTTTTGGGTAACGTTTTTAGTTCTATAGCAGGTTTTTGTTCATTGGATGATGGTTCGGGTTTTAGTGCAAGATATTCTTTTGAACGGTCATCAATGAATGTTTCGTTACAACTTTCATTTTTGAGTATAGAAGGTTCAGTGAATTCCGATGATTTCATTGCTAATTCTTTTACGCATTCATCAATGATGTCTAACGAACAGCACGAGTCATTAATAGCTTGGGCTTTCAAGAATTGAGCCAAAATGAATTCGACTTTTTCTTCTCCTACTTCGAAAGTCAGCTTTCCTTTCTTAACATCAATTATGGCTCCGGATGTTGCTAAAAAAGATCTCCCTAATATAATGGGGACATTGTGATCCTCCTTTATGTCCATTATCACAAAATCGGTAGGAATGAAGAATTGACCAATTTGAACCGGGTTTTTCTCCAGCATACCTACAGGATATTTGACAGAACAATCCGCAAGTTGCAGAGACATCTTAGTTGTTTTCAACTCCCCTAATTCAAGTCTCTTGCATGTGGATAACGACATTAAACTGACACTAGCTCCTAAGTGTCATACTCTAAATTTTGACCAGAAAATTTTCGATTTTTTTGATCATTTGACGCATTTTGCCGGTATACCGAAAATCAATCATTTTTGTATTTTACATCTCATTAACTATTAAACATGAGTACTCGGTCAATTTTATTGTTCAATGTCCTTTTATTCTTAATTTTAGATTTTTGTCATTCAAACTTTTTTATACTATATGATTTTTTTTTAGATAGTTAGTTTGGTGTTTATTTTTTCTGTCAATTTAAGTTTATTCAGAGAATATGTTAAGTTTTAATTTAATCAATCTAATCTAATTTTGATTTTAGTTTAGTTTATAAGTCTTATTTTATTTACCATTTCATTAGTTTCTTTTATTGTAATTTCAATTTATGTAGTTTTTTTTATTCAATTGGTTAATCTTAAACATAAAATTAATTTTAATCTAGTTAGTGTTATCTGGTTGGTTGCTTATTTTCTTTTTCTTAAATAATTAAAAAAAATGTTTAGTTTTGTTTATCTATTTTTTATCTCATTTTCAATATTGCGATCGTTCCAAGTTAACTTTTATTTAAGTTCATTTCCTTTTATTTTTATTTTTCTTATTTTAAAACAGATTTTAAAAGATTTTATTTTTTATCAAATTTATATTTAGGCTAATTCAGTTGTTATTGTTAATATTATTTTTATTTTTATTTTTATTATTGTTATGTTAATTTATTTTAGAAAGTTTACAAATCAAACAAAAAACCAATTGTATAGTCCAACTTTGACTTCTGCACAATGCCACAACAGTCCAGCTTTGTCATCCCAAAATTTACACCAAAAAAAAGCAAAAAAACATAGCCTGCTCCATCTGCATCACAACAGCAAAACCTGTATCAAAACACATACACCAAAATGGAACTAATACAACCTGCACAAAAAAGGCATAGGCAGAGGCTCTAAACCAAAAAAAATCAAAAGAAAAGAATCTACAATTTTAAGAGAGGGGAGGCAGAAACGGGAAAGGGGGCTCCAAAAACTTTACAGAAAAACCAACAAAAACAGGACATCAATAGCTTGCAACCTGAAAAACAGAACAAGCCACTTTCACCTGAAGAAAACCTCAATCTTCAACCCTCCACTTTTTCAATAACATCCCTTCACATCATCCTCGGCCTCACCACACAATCCGAAACATCAACACGAAACAACAATCCCAACTACACCAAGCTTCTACCAAACTATAAACATAAGTAGAACACCGCGGAACTCAAACTGTTTTTCTACAAACCTTCAAACTCGAATCTTTCAACTTCGACACTTCACCATCACCATAACCATAAACTTTCCATTTTCTCTTTACACAACACAGTAGAAAGAAAAACCCAAATCTGTAACCGCTGGACACCAGCCACACGCATATCAGACCAACCACTTGAAACACCCTGGAACCAAAAACTCGAAAACGAAAAAACCCCTCATTTATTAATCCTTCTCTTTTCTTCGGAACCTCTGATCTCTTTTGTTCTTCCCCTCTATTCACGCGTTTTTTTTTCTTGGATTCGATCTTGACTCAAGACACATTACTCCAAGCACAGATCCGTGCAATTTCTTTTCTTTTTCATGTTGCAATTGCAAAGATTTCATCTTGACGCAACTTGAGGACATGGGTCGATGTTAGAAGTTTACTCTGCTGGTCAAAATCAGATTTTTTTTTTGTTCTTGAAACCAAGGCAAAATCCAAACCAAAAAAACACACATCAAGAGTCAGAACCATTTTCGACTTCTTGAACACACAGTCACCGCGAAACCCATCAACTTACCCATACCACTTTTCTCAAAAAAAAACTCACAACAAAACACAACATCACTCCGTCAATCCGCGAAAACTCCGAACCGAAAACCCGCAAACCGCCGCGAAACCCGTTCACCACCTTCGCTCCACCGACGAGAAATCGTCCACCACCGCCGCTAAAAAACGGCGAGAAACCACCGAGTAAACACATGACCACCGTCCAACATCTTGCAACACCCTTCGAAGAACCATCGAGAACCGCCATGAAACCTTTTCCTTCATCTTCCGTCATACCGCGAAACTGCCGTTGAGAAACTGAACAAAAGGGAGAAGAGAACACGCGTTTCTCTGTTTTCTCATTTTAGTAACTGACATTTTATTTCAAACTTCTGATAATTCCCATGCTCTTTATTATTATATTTTCTTATTTTCTATATCTATTTTGTTTTATGTTTTGATTTATGGGTCCTTAAGCCCATATTAGTTTCTTAATCACACACATAAATCCAGTAACACACTCCATCAATTTTTTTTTATTTGTTATTTTGTTTCACTTTGAAATTTTTGTTTTTTTCTAATATTTGGTTTGAGATTTACTTTTGATCTTTTGTTTTGTTTTTTTCTCAAATCCATTTATTCTGCTATTCTATCTTGATTTTATTTACTTTTATTCCGGGCCGATGATATAACAAAGTCACGATAAATCGTTTCTGATAAATCGTGACCGATATGAGGCCATCTTGTTTATTTTATTTTATTTATTCTATTTCACAATTTATTTCATTTTTATTTAGGCTATTTATTTATTTTATTTATTTCTCGCACCTTTTACGTCATATTAATTTCTAACGGTTCCGGTTAATTCGTACACTGCACACACGCTTCCTCTTGGGCAAAATACAACGATACCTTTTATTTCTTCGCAATCTCATGTAAATAATCATGTATCCCTTTCCCGTTTATTTTTTAACGCAATTTATTTTTTCGCATTTTATTTTACGAGTTAGCATTATTAGGAACACATCTAGGAATTAGGATTAGAATCCACGAAATCAATTAATATATTTTTTCTTTCGCGCCGACAGTTGCACACACGTAAGTCGGTCACTTGTGATCGTCGTCTGCACGACATTCTGCGTCTAATAATTTAACGTAAGAACTAAACTCAGGAATCATGCATTCCTCGGGTTTTTGAATTGAATTACTGTTGGGGCTAGCCCCCGATTTGTAATTCTTTTACTCTTCGTTTTCAAAACAATCGCAACGTCTTAATTCACAAATTAAATAACGAGTAACTGAACTCCGGAGTCTAGCACTCTGAACGTTCTTGAATTAAATCACTTCTGGGCTAGCCCCACGCGATGTGGTTTATTCACCCTCTTGTTCTTAAAACACGTAAACCTTTAAATAAATTATACGAAGAACAGAACTCAGGAATCTAGCATTCCTCGGGCGCTTGAACTGAATTACTGTTGGGGCTAGCCCCTGATTTGTAATTTGTTCACTCTTTCGTGTTCAAAACAATTCAACAATCTTAAAAGGATTAGACATGATTCATCTCCATAGGAAGATATTCCTCCTATCAACCACAAACATAAATCAAATCTTACAAATAATTGTTCTCAAAGGAAGAATGTGACATTGCTTGTCGATACTCATATCCAAGTTTAAAGCTTCTTCTGATTTTATTTCTCAAAGAAAGAATGTGGCATTGCTTGTCGATCCTTGTATCCAAGTTTAAAGCTTCTTTCGATTTCTCTTCCTCAAATGTTTGTGGTGGATTAGGCGAGATACCTCCCTTAAAACTTACCAACCAATACAAACTATTTTCTATAATTAATCAGCGAGTAACTGAACTCCGGAGTCTAGCACTCCGCTCGTTCTTGAATGTAATCACTCCTGGGCTAGCCCCACGCGTTGTGGTTCATTCTCCCTCTCGTTTAAAACACTTTAATAAAGATCAAACATCTTTTTCAAAAACGAACATTGTTTAAATCTTTCTATCTCGCAAACAAGCTAGCGCTTCAGCCTCCCATTGCGAGCAGATAAGCCAACGCTTAGCAGTAGAAAGCATTTCAAACAATCATTCAATAAAAATCACAAACCGTAGTTGCACGAACTACAAAGCTCTGACTTTCCCATTGCACAAGGGAATACGTAGGCACGAGGATTTTAATCCTTCGTGAGCATAATAATAAAAAAACTTAATCTTTTCTTCGTCATAAATCACAATAAAACAAAAAACTTAACCTTTCCCCATAACAAATAATAATTGAAACATTCCCTTTAAAGTAATCTTAATCATTAAAAGAAGACAATAATAATAAGTTAACATTTAAGCGCAAATTAGACTAAGAGGTTCCCGTTGAGTACAACGGACGTGAGGGGTGCTTAACACCTTCCCTTTGCGTAACTAACTCCCGAACTTAGATTAATGGTTTCGTTGACCATTTCTTATCCCATTTAGGTTGTGTCTATATCTCTCTTTTCTTTAGTTAGAATAAATAGAATTAGGTGGCGACTCTGTTGTTTATTTTAGGATCGTATTTTTTCGAGGTACGACAGCTGGCGACTCTGCTAGGGACTTAATTTTGAGAGTCGAGCCTAGCTTAGGATAATTTGTGTTTGTTTGCTGACTTGTTTGATTGTCTTATTTACTGTTGATATTTTATCTATTGCTTCCTTCTTTATTATTTGCTCATTATATCTGCCAGTTGGATCTCGGGATATCACGGGTATGAATTTGTACTTGAGTTTTGAAAAAAAAGAGGGAACACCTAAGTTTAGAATTGGTAGTTATTAGTGTTAGTCTCAAAGGACTCGCTCCTTGCCAGCCTAGCATGAAAGCTCCCTCAGATAGTTAGACTTTTCGTAGATCTTGTCACAACGCAGCTAGCATGACGCGTGACCTGATTCACGGAAGGGTTGTGATTCTGGGTCCCCTTAGAACCAGTTTCGAAATTGGTAGTTGTGTAGTGTTAGTCTCCAAGGGCTCGCCTCTTGAGGACCTAGTACGAGAACTCCAATCATGGTAGACCTTATCATCATTATCGTCACAATGCAGCCAGCCTGCGGCGGGGTGTTAGCACGATAAACGTCTGTGACCTTGAGTATCCTTATACCATTACCATAGAAGCTACCCTGTGAGTGGGCTTTATGGTTAAAGAATTAGAACTCTCCACTTAAGGATTACCAGTTAGGAGATTCCGAATTACTTGTACCTTGGATCCAACATCTTGCCTTCATACTCCAACTCTGGAACTGTTTATGTTTGTGATTCTGAACTTTGCATTCATTCGCATATCATTCGCATTTGCATTTGCATTTGCATTTGCATTGCATATCATCTCCCAATAATCAAACTCACACATGTCTTATTCCCCGTCAGTCAACTGTACTTGACCAGTCACCAGAGAAAGATGGACCAACTTGAGCAGGAAAATAGAGAGCTTAGAGATGAAGTCACTACTTTGAGAAATCATATGGGGATATTCTCAACTATAATGAAGACTCTAGTAGACAGTCCTGTGCAAGAGAACAATGAACTCCAAGAAGATATTCACAGCTTGAAAATTGGTAAAGGACAACTGATTTCTCTGATCCAAGATCTGTTCATTTCTCAGCGTCGGTCAAATTCTACTTCTACTCGTCAGCGAAGCCATAATCAACAGAGATCTTAGGACAACCCAACAAGAGAGACTCCTTAGTTCGATCCAATCCCAATGACTTACTGTCAACTGTGGACTTGCTTCGCCAGGAATTTAGTGATGGCGCCCAGGAAGACCAGAGCCATGAGGTCTCGCCCTCATTGGTTCAATCCAAATACCAGTTGTGAATTTCATGGTGGAGTACTAGGGAATCTGATTGAAGAGTGCAAAGTCTTCCAGGAAAAGGTTCAAGAGATGATCGACTACGGGGTGTTGGCCTCCAATGGAGGAATCCCATCTGTGGACGGAGTGCCTTTATGCTGATAAAAAACTCAAGAGGGTTCTGTCCAAGTCAATCTGTTGCTGGAGCATAGGACAAGTTCCTCAACGCATATGATCGTTTGATGCTCTGAAGTTTATCTTCTCAGATGTTTAGTTCGTTCTCTGCTTTTCATATGTATTTTTCTTTGTTTGTTAATGCATTTGTTTTGGCATGTAAGAACTTATTTGTTTTGAATGATTAATGCAATGAATATGTTTGTCTTGAAGTAGTCCATTCGTATTCACTCATAATGCTTTTTCAACTTTATAATGCCAACATTATCCCGTCTCTTGCTTAGGCAGAGAATTGGAGGGAGGATGACGAAATTAACACAAATTCTCTAGTGGAATGCTTTTGATTAAAACCCTACTGACGATGTACAAGCATTGTTTCAAATTCCCAAACACTGGAGAAATAAGGAGTTAATCCCTAGTCAACCACTTCGAGCCTAGAAGTAGGAGTTTCTTTCAGATAATTCAAAACCTTTACGCTTAACCTGGGGCAGGGTAGTGTTCAGTTAACCTGGTTACACATTCAAATCATAAGATGAAACATCCCATCAGGGAATCCACTACAATCAATGACTTGACAGTCACAATTTTTGGCCTTCCAGTGAAAAAAGAAAAAAAGAAAAAGAAAAAGAAAATCTCGCTAAGTCAAACACCCAAAAGGAGACTTAGGGACCAAAAAGAGAAAGTCAATCAAGAGAAGTCCTCAAATCCATAAGATTTAATGACCACCATACCAAAGTCAAATAGGTCACTGATATCCATAGGGGACAAATAAGATGATTGTCATTTCAAGTAAACCTTGGATCTTCATCTTCACTACAAAGCCATCAAGACAAATGTATATGTCAATTTAGCTGAACATAGAATTGGAGAACATCACGGAGAATGGGTGGGCACCAAATAAACTTTGAGCCTTGATCCTTTGTTTCTAAGAACCGTGAAGCAAACCACATTACAACCCTCAAAATTCCTAATTGAAGTAGGGTTTATTTCGAAAGCACACTATATGAGAAAGTGTTTCCTGACTCCTATGAGCTATGCTCAAAATTTTGTTGGCTTTAAAAAAATGAATATCACATCCTAGCTAGTGATTCGGTCACAGGCTATTGTGAAAATCTTTTCAAAAATAATAAAAAAAACTTTGAGACAAACATGTGCGTTGCATTAGCAGTCTCAAAATTAACATTTTGCTTGTTAGCCTTTGCTTGACATCATAGAAGCCTATGTATGAGTACCAATGATGAGCTTAATCTCTTGAGATTTGAAACTCTGATGAGTAATTGAACAACCATTTCAGAGAATGATCATCCCCAGGAGCATGTTGCTTGAAGACATTTCCAGATAGGGGCATGTATCTTGAAGACTTTTCCAGACAGGAGCATGTTGCTTGAAGACTTTTCTAAACAGGGGCAAGTTGTTTCCCAATTTATTACTTACATCCCCAAAAGGTTAAGTATTGAAGACTCATTTGTGCCAAATACAGTTAATATGGGGCAGTTACGTCGAGATTTGACGAATCTCTACAAGAGTTTGAAGACACTGGGGCATTTTGAATGTCATGTATTCTATAAAATCCTCAAGAGATGACACCATCTCATAAACCGTTTCGTGGGTGCATGACCACGTGTTTACCTAAGCAAGACGCTCTTGTGATCTACCTTGCAAGTATCTCCAGATGACGGGGTCCTTACGCCAAGTTTCTAAGATGTGTCAGGGGCATGACTCGGTATTTTCTGGTGGATCTCTTTTACTACTTAGTGCTTCCAGTGAGATACTAAGTCTAGTATCCCCAATTGATCCTTGATTCAAGCTTCTCCAGCTGAATGTGATTTTCTTCCCCAACGGAGTACAAATTTTACTTCATCCTAAGCAAACATAGTTGGTCTGGTTGTTTCCTTTTGTCGGACATTGAAGCTAGAAGATTTGCTTGGGTTTATTTCCCGATTGAAGTATCTTTTTCTACTCCAAGAGATTTGAGCCTTGTAGCAGGACTTTGTTCCATGGATGGCTCTCTACCCTATCTTCAGTGATTGCGTACACTTTGACGAGATTGGTCGAGTATCCGTTTGTTGTGATGTTTATTTCGTCACCAGTTTATCTCTTGTGTCTGTTTTGTCTGTCTGGAAGCATAAGCATAACACATATACATACATGTACATCATAACTGATTTCATGTTCATATTCATGTTGCATTCTGTTGCACCCCAAAATTTGCCCTCACAATACAAGACTTTGTGTGCTAAGAAGGTTCACAAGGTTCACAAGACTCACAATACTTACAAGACCTTTCATGAGGTTCATGAAGTCTACAAGTCACTTTATGAGGTTCACAAGGTTCACAAGATTCACAATGCTTACAAGACCTTTCATGAGGTTCATGAAGTCTACAAGTCACTTTATGAGGTTCACAAGGTTCACAAGATTCACAATGCTTACAAGACCTTTCATGAGGTTCATGAAGTCTACAAGATACTTTATGAGGTTCACAAGGTTCACAAGGTTCACAATACCTCCCATGAGGTTCACAAGACATTTTATGATGGTTCACAAGGTTCACAAAGTTCACAAATAGTCAGAAGAGTTGACAATTCCCTCAGACAATGCACCTCCTAAGCAGTGCATCCAAAACTAGGGTTTTGACTTTAATCAGGCTAAATGAATTTCCAAGACTTCAAGTGAGCTTCATAACATCTTATATGTGTGTAAGAACCCCCATGACAAGTTTCAAGACTTTTCTCAAAAGTTTGCTCAGTCAGATGATCAGATAAGTCAAAATCAGTCAAAGCAGTTAAAAAGCCAAACTGAGGTCAACTGTGGTCAAACCAAAGTCAAACTTCATGATTTTTTGCCAACATCAAGTATATGAATTAAAATTCATCATTTGATCAAGGGTTGATCATGATTCATCAAGGAGATTTCAGATCATCAAGAATCAGGAGTTTCTAAATTAGGGTTTCTTTAGGAAAAGTCAACTAAACTTTGACCAGCCATAACTTTCACATGCTTCATCACCAAGTCTCCATCCAAAGCTCATTTTGAAGGAAATTGAATTCTCTACAACTTTGTGTCTCACAAGCCAAGCCCAAAAATGCTTCATTTGGAAGGTATGAGCTAAGACATTATAGGTCCTTTTGAAAGTCAACAAAAAGTCAACAACTTCAAAAGGGCATAACTTGAGATTGGTAAATGATATGGACATGAAACCAATGGGGTTGGTTAGAGGACCCTTCAAGCTTTCCAAAATGTCCAAGAACACCCTCATACCATTAAAATTGAAGGATATGTGCCCTTGCAAAGTTGGGAAATATTTGGATGGTTTATGAAGAAAATGGAGGTCTAAAACCAATTTCTTCCAAATGGGCTTGCCATATGATGACCCAATCCATACTATGACCTCATGCACGACCCAAGTCAACAAAAATCAGATTTTTTATCATTTTGTTTTTATTTATTTTGATTTAATTCATTAAAAATCATTTTAAATTAAAATAAAATATAAAAATCTAATATTTAAAAAAGGTCAAGCTTCTAGAAATTCATAAATATGATTTGAATTGAAGTGGAAAGAAGATCACATTGATTGGCTTGAAATAGAAAGTGTGGATGCAAAACTATTGAAATTTCAAAGCTTATCTTTTTGAATCCTTTTGGATCAAATCTTCCACACAAGTATCCAATTTTTCTGACCTAATGCAATGCTCTATAAGTACATGATTGAATCCTAACACAAGGCCACGAATTTCCAGCCCCAAGTGTAAGTTTTCATATTTCAAAAAACCTCTCAAAAACTCAAATTCGGATTGTTGTATACAAGGCATTTGAAGGTATTTGAAGGGCATAAGAGTGATCCCTGGACATCACTGAATCATTACCAATCATTATTTGTATCAAAAACCTCATGAATTGCATAAACCGAATGAACCATGTTCTTGTTTTCTTCATTTTTCGATTTCAATAATTTGTTCATTATAAATTGTTTTTGTGCCTATAATCTGATTTGTTATTGCATAAGGATGATTTCTGGGCAGGTGAATTGGAGTTTGGATGCACGAATGCTTAGACACCATTATTAGGGTTTCTTCGGCCAAATTAGGGTTCAACGATTGAGCCAATATAAATAATTTCTAAGGCCATAGGATGATTGCAAATGATATTTGGAGTTCAATGATGGTTTCAATTTTGTGAAACTGTACTGTTTTGTTGATGTTTGAGTTTTATAGGATTTGCTGCAATTTAAATTTCGCAGGAAATGTTGTAGGAAAATTCGCAGCAAAAGTTGCAGGTCTGGAGGTAGGAGAAGAAGCTTTCGCGCGCAGCCTGGAATTCAAATTTGTTTTTATATTATATAGTTTTTGTTTGTATTTAAATTACAAATGTTGCAGATGGCCCAGTGGTGTGAAGCGTGTGCGTATAGCCTGATGACCTGGGTTCGAATCCTGGCTGTGACAAGTTTTTACGTTTTTTTCTTTTATTCATTAAATGTAATATATTATGAATTGTAGTTGTTTCATAAGCAGGTTCGCTCACCCAGCTGGAATGGTAACGTACTTGTGTGTTTGCTTGTAAGGTCCTGGGTTCGATTCCCCCAGGCCTTTTGCTTTTCTTTCTTTTTTTCTGATTTTCAGGTTTGAGGAACAAAACCAATTTGACTCACTCTTCTTTCACCTGCGCGCGCTGGCCTGGTGGTATGTGTTGTAGGCCTGGGTATTGGCAAGCAAGGTGTCCTGGGTTCAATTCCCAGCCAGGTAAGTTCCAATTTTTTTTGTTTCATTTAATTTGTTTGTTATATTAATATTAATTAAATATAATTAAATAATTCTAGAAAAAATAACATGTAAATATTTTCTAATTTGTTTTCTAAATTCAAAACCTATTTTTTTTATTATTATATATTTAAAATCAAAATATGTGTATATTTATTTATTAAGTCAATATTTTTTAAAAAACCCTAAAAAATATATTCTTTTCAAAACCCTAATCTCTTTCTTTTATTTATATTCTTAAAATTCATTAAAATTCTTGAATTAATTTTTATTAATATTTATAATTTAAAATTTTTGTATGTAAATATAATTTAAAATGCTTAATTTATTGTTTGTAATTTAATTATGCATGTAAATAATTTCTATCATATGTTCAAAATTGCTAATTAATTTTTTGTGGTTATAATTTGTTTATATATTATGTTTATAATTATTTTTTTTATAATTTATACATAACTTCAGATTTTATAATAACTAATATAATTGTTCATATTTTCTTATTTAACCATTAAAAATTTTGTCTATTATAATATTTTTGCTTATTATTATTACTAATCATGTTTATTACTAACCCCATTTATTTTTAAATTGTGATTATTATTACTATTTTTACTAACCCCAATTATAATTGCTTATTTATTTTGCTTATTATTTTATTTTGCTTACTTATTTAAATTGTTTTTATTACTATTATTGTAATTGCTCCTGGATGTAATATTTTGTAATTATTTAAATTATTTATTTTTATGTCATGGTTAGTAAAAAATAGGGAGTGTAAACATGTATGTTATTTAAAATTAATTTAGATCACCTAATTCAAAAGATAAATATTAAATTGAACACTCACACACGTAAGTCGATCTTTGATCGCCATCTCACTTTCTAGGGTTACCTCTCATTGTTGCCTAATCAAAAGGTCAAGTAGGGTGTACAAAGCAAAAAGTCCCTTAAAATAAAGTCATCTAGTCCCTTAACAATAAAAGATCAAGTCCCTTTTCGAATGTTGCCTTCGTAATGATTTTTTCCCTTTCGAATAAAGATGATAGTCCCTCCAAAATTGCTTATACACCCCACAGTTGCCTAAATAAACAGATGTCCCTTCACTTGTCCCACACATCCAAGGTAATGACTACCTATTCCTTAATAATAGGGATAGTCTTACCATTGAAAGAACATCTAAGAACAATAAAGACTTAAACTTAGGGTAGGTTCCTCTTAGATACTTGCTCACTCTTCAAAACATTTCAAACACTTCACACATTTTAAACAATTTTCAAAACAAAGGTTTTTTACGCATCCGTACATGGATCATTATGAAACTCTTAAGAAAATTTTTTATTCACACACTTCACATTTCAAAAACATTTTAAAGTGAGCTAAGTAACTAAGAGCCCATGGATAACCATGGATGTAAAGGGTGCTAACACCTTCCCTTTACATAACCTACCCCCCGGACCCAAAAATCTTTTAAAAGGTCTTTCCTGTTCTTTTATGCCTTTCCTTTGGATAAAATAAAAGTCGGTGGCGACTCTTGCTATCCGCAACATAACTAAAGTCAGTTCTCCCACCGTGTTACAGAACTGGCGACTCTGCTGGGGATTTAATAAAAGAGGGGTACCCTTAGGAATTAGATCACTTTAAAATTGTTTGCCTTGTTTGCTTTATACTTATCTGTTGGGTGCTCTTATGTGTGAAAGATCCTAACCCGGATCTAGTGTACCTTAGGTAAATGGCAATAGACCAAGGAAACTGTACGGCGTATACCGATATGGTTGATTTGGTGGCCATAGTTAGTGTGACTTCTTGGTTGGTGCTTATGTTCCTTAAGTCAAGTTGAGGATAATATGAGGCTGCCATACGTTGTCAATGCACTAACTAACTTTTAGAACCCTAGTTATCCCATCTTGGCCTTTAGAAAAGTAGTGAGATAACCGGCTTTGGTGCAGACTGAAGTTGGTTGATACTCGATACTACACTCATTGAGATCTTAAACTTGGAGGGTTTTGGTTGGCAAGTAAGTTGCCTACTGAACAACCACCCTTGTGAAGGATCAATGATATTGAGATCCCTTAGAACCTGGTTACTTTTATAGAACAGGATGAACCAACTAACTTCAGGGGAGGGTACTTACCTTTGAACCTCATGCAAGCCTTTAAACCTAGGGCTATTGTGTGACTTGTTTGTGTGTGCCACATGTTTGTGATTGAACATAACATCATGACATCATCATGCATCATAAGCATAGCATTTTCACTAACCATTTCAAGGACCAAAGGATTTATCTTTGTTCTTTGTTGCAGGTCATGGCTTCTGCTCGTAGAAACACCATCAGGATCAACTTTATGGGCATACCTGCTAAGCTTAAAGAGTTGGTTTCTCAAGTGTCTGATCATTCCCAGTTCATCAAGAGACATGGTCACCTATTGGATCTAGTCACCTCAGGGTTCAGTGAAGACATGATGAGTGTCCTGTTTCAGTTCTTTGACCCTAAGCACCATTGCTTCACATTCCCCGACTACCAGCTGGTTCCAACCATGGAAGAGTTCTCTAAACTTCTGGGCATACCTGTTCTTGATCAGAAACCATTCACAGGCTTGGAGAAAGAGCCTAAACCCGAGGTTATTGCTGCAACTCTACATCTGAAGAAGGCTGACATTGTTCTAGAAATGAGAAGCGGAGTTAAGGGTATTCTTGCTAAGGTGTTGATAGAGAAGGCTCAAATGTTCTTGAAGGCTATGAGCTATGATGCTTTTGAGGAGATCTTAGCCTTGTTGATTTATGGCTTAGTGTTGTTCCCCAATCCTGATCAGTTCATAGACGTGCATGCCATCAACATATTTCTGAGTCACAATCCAGTGCCTACATTGCTTGGAGACATCCTACATTCTCTTCACACCCGTACTACAAGGGCAAGAGGAACTTTGATGTGTTGCATACCTTTGCTTTCTAGGTGGTTTATTTCTCACCTCCCTCGCTCAGTAATGAAGAATGAGCAAGGGTTCAGATGGTCCAAGAGGATCATGTCACTCTCGCATTCAGATATTCATTGGTGCTCCAGATCTATGGAAAATGTCACTATCATTGACCGTTGTGGGGAGTTTCCTAATGTGCCACTTCTAGGCATAAGAGGAGGCATCACCTACAACCCCTCTCTAGCTTTACGACAGTTTGGTTACGCTCGGAGTGATGGTCCACATGACATGTTGATTCAGGGCATTGTGTTTGATTACGACAACGATCTTCAAGGTTACCGTCAGAGATTCATAAGAGCATGGGGAAAAGTAAACAAGGTTGACAGCAAGACTCTGGAGCCCAAGTACACTATTCCTATGGAAGCTTATCTCAGATGGGTGCGATCTCGTGCTCAGACTCTCATGATGCCATATCCTGCTATCTTGCCAGTTACCATGGAACCTGTTGCTGAAGGAGATACTTCTTATACCATCCTTCATCCAGACATGCCTACTGACATGGAAGATTTACAGAGATCCTGGATCCAGTTGAAGGAGCAAAGGGATACCTTCGAGGCTCATTACAAAGCAAGCCAAGAAAGAATCCTGGAGCTAACAAAGCAACTTCATGAGGAACGGAATCTCAACTCATACCTCAATACAAAGAGGAAACGTCCATGGGAGACTTAAAACCCCATCTCTTGTATTTATTGCAAGCCCAAGAGGCAAAACAAGTTTATTACTAATAAAAGTTTACCTTCTTTGTTTGTTTAAGCAAATTTAAATCCTGCGGTCCTTGAAAGCATTACATACGCATTTACATTCCATATCATTGCATCACAGGTTTATTTGTGCACAGGTTTCTCATCTTCTCGCTGTTTATTTCAGTAATGGCTCTTGAACAAACAGTTAAGGATCTCCAGGCACAAAATGCACAGTTCCAAGAGCTGATCCTGAACCTGTCCAAGGGGCAGGATGAATTGAAGACACTGCTGGCCAAGAAGACTAAGAAGACTAGAAGGTCAAGTGGCCTGATCAACATGGGAAGAAGGTTCAGAGGTCCTGTCAAGACCAAAGAACAGGTGGAAGACTATGAATCTGAAGAGTCTGAAAAAGAGGGAGGCAGTCTCCACAACACAATAGGGGACTCTGATTCTGAGGCTAATTACTACCATGATCCTAATGAAGACAAATTCAAGATGCTGGTGGATAGAATGGATGCTATGGAGTTGCAGAAGTCTTCAGGGCTGGATTTTGAAGATTTGAGTCTGATATCTGGGGTTGTCATACCCATTGGTTTCAAAGTTCCTACCTTTGTTGTTTATGATGGGGTCTCTTGTCCCAAGCTGCATCTGAGGTCTTATGTCAGAAGAATTCAACCTCACACTGCTGACAAGAAATTGTGGATCCATTTTTTTCAAGAGAGCTTATCTGGAGCTCAATTAGAGTGGTATTATCAATTGGAGAGTGTCAACATCAGGGAATGGAATGATCTTGCTGAAGCTTTCTATAAGCAGTATCAATACAATGCTGACTTAGCCCCCACTCGCATGCAGCTGCAAAGCATGTCTATGGGTGCCAAAGAAAGTTTTAAGGAGTATGCTCAGAAGTGGAGAGATTTAGCTGGAAGAGTACAACCCCCTTTAACTGACAGGGAATTGGTTGATATGTTCATGTGTACGCTGAATGGTCCGTTTTACAGTCATCTCATTGGAAGCTCATCATCTGGCTTCACTGAGTTGATAATGACAGGAGAGCGAGTGGAAAATGGTATAAAGAATGGCAAGATCCAAGTGGGTACTTCTTCATCAGGTGCTGCAAAGAAGCCTCCCACTGGGAAGAAAGAATCTAATGCTGTTTATGGTCAACCTGATCGTAATAGAAGGCATCAGTCTGTTAGTGCAGTTCATATTTCAAATCCAACTCCTACGACACCAGAGCAGCCACAGGGCAACCAACAGAGGGCTAGAAGGCAGTTCACAAAGATCAACATGTCAATGGCTCAGGCATTGCAACACTTGTTGAAGGCTGAACTTATTACTCTGAAAGAGGCTCCTCAGAATCCTAATGTTACCTCACCCAGGTACAATCCCAATGCACGATGTGCATATCATTCAAACTGTCAGGGACATGATACTAATAACTGCTGGGTCTTGAAGAACAAAATTCAAGATATGATTGAGGCTGGAGAGATTGAGTTTGACCCTCCGGGTACTCCAAATGTGATTACTGCTCCCATGCCAAATCACGAGAAGACTGTCAATGCCATTGATGAAGATTTACATATCTATTCAGTTGCGGAGTTGACCACACCATTGTCTGTTATCAAGAGAAAGTTAGTACAGGCTGGGCTCTTTCCAGGTTGTCGTGAAGATTGTTTGTATTGTACCTATAAGCCGGATAGTTGCTGGAGATTGAGAGATGGAATTCAACGTCTCATGGATAAGTATACTATAGTGTTTGAGAGGACTCCATCGTCTGTAGAAAGCATGGTGGATCATATTACTCAAGGTAGGAAGATTGAAGAGGTTGATATGGTTGATAGAGTACCGGTAAGAATCACTTCAAAGGGACCTATTAAAATCACTCATAAGGGTCCAATTAAGATAACTGCTGAAGGCCCTGTGAAGATTGTTGCTGAAGCTAGAGTGGCTCCTTTGGTCATTACCACTCCTGGTCCTATTCCGTATACGTCTGATAAAGCTGTGCCTTGGCATTATGGATCTGATGTTTATATCCATGGTGTTAAGCAGGAACCCTTAGCTGATATGCCTGTTGATGTTGACAATATTGCTGGATCTAGTAAGGTCACACGAAGTGGAAGAGTCTTCTCTCCTCCAGCGACTTCCAAGAATGCAGTTACTCCTGCTGCTACTTCCACCACTGATGCTCGGGGCAAAGGTCCTGTTATTGAGCCTATACCTACTAATGTGCAGCTGCTGATGATCTTGCTAAGCAGATGGAAGAAGTATTGAAAATCATTCGCAAGAGTGATTACGACATTGTTGATCAATTGGGGCACACTCCCTCCAAGATTTCTATGATATCCTTGTTGTTATGTTCTGAAGCTCATGCAAAAGCTCTGATCAAGTTTCTGAAGACTGCTCATGTACCCAATGCAATTTCTGTTGACCAGTTTGAGAATTGTGTTGCCCACCTGACTTATGATAATGGGTTAGGGTTTTCTGATGTTGATTTGACTCCTGCCAAGAGGGATCACAACAGGGCTCTGCATGTCTCAATTGAATGCAGAGGCACTACCCTGTCACATGTATTGATAGACAATGGTTCCTCTTTGAATGTGTTGCCCAAAGAAGTCCTGAACAAGCTGAGTCCTGAAGATGCTGTGCTGAAGCCCAGTAATATAGTGGTAAAGGCTTTTGATGGTTCTAGAAGAGTGGTGCATGGAGAAATTGATCTCCCAATCAAAGTTGGTTCTCAGGTTTTTAATGCTACATTTTATGTGATGGATATTCGTCCTTCGTACTCTTGTCTGCTTGGTCGTCCCTGGATCCATGGGGCAGGTGCTGTAACCTCTACATTACATCAGAAGCTAAGATACCCAGTGGAAGGAAAGGTTGTTACTGTCTATGGAGAGGAAGAATATTTCGTCAGCCATGTAAACACCTTCAAGTATTTGGAAGTGGAAGGTGAATACGTTGAAACTCCGTGTCAGACATTTGAAGTGGTTCCTTGGGTTGTTAATGATTATGTAGCTCCTCCGGTTGTCAAGAAAGTTCCTGTGGTCACCAGAGTACCTCCAACAATGGCAATGGCCTCCCTCAAAGATGCTAGAGCTGTAGTGGATGAAGGTGGTTGTACTATTTGGGGTCAGCTTCCTGATATCCCATACAAGTCTGACAAGTTTGGTTTGGGTTTCACTGCAGAATCCCAGAAGGTTGTTCGTCGTGCTCATGCTGTTCGTATCACCAATCAAGGGGTTATGAAAGATCAGATCAATGCTGTGGGAGACTATGATGAAGACTACAACTTGGATGCTGGACTCAATAATTGGAAAGCTGAAGATGTTATCCCTATCTCCTTTAGTCAGGAGTAAATACTATTACTGTGTTGTTGCTTTTTTAAGTTTGTAATTTCTGAACAATTAAAACTCTCAAGCCTTGTGCCTTACCCGGGGCACAATGGTGTGCTTGTTACGGGCTGTCATTTCATTTGCATACTTCATTCAATAAAAATCAGTGGACGTTTCGTTTTAGTATATATTGTGTTCCTTGTCTTTCTTTTCTTTTATTTTTGCTTTATCAGCTATGTGTTCTTACACACACCCACATCACTAAAATGCAGATCCTCATCCACTCTGGATCCTGTTGATAACAGTTCTACTATTGCCAATTATAATTTCGAGAATCCGATCTATCAAACTGAAGACGGAAATGAGGACGATTGTGAAGTACCTGTAGAGCTTGCTAGGTTGTTACAACAAGAAGAGAAAGCCATACAGCCACATGAAGAGCCAGTCGAAGTTGTGAATCTGGGAACTGAAGAAAACAGGAAAGAAGTCAAGATAGGGGCTGATTTAGAGGATAGTGTCAAGAGCAGACTGATTCAGATGTTACGTGACTATGTGGAGATCTTTGCTTGGTCTTATGAAGATATGCCAGGGTTGGATACAGACATTGTGGTTCACCGTTTACCAGTAAAAGAAGATTGTCGTCCAAAGAAGCAGAAGGTTCGTCGTATGCGTCTTGAAATGTCAGAGAAGATTAAGGCCGAGGTAATGAAACAGTTCAATGCAGGGTTCTTAGCTGTGACTTCTTATCCTCAGTGGGTTGCAAATGTGGTGCCGGTACCTAAGAAAGATGGTAAGGTACGTATGTGTGTGGACTACAGAGATTTGAACAAGGCCAGCCCCAAAGATGACTTTCCACTTCCTCATATTGATGTTCTGGTAGACAACACTGCTCAGCATAAGGTATTCTCTTTTATGGATGGTTTCTCTAGTTACAACCAGATCAAGATGGCACCTGAAGATATGGAGAAGACAACCTTTGTTACACAGTGGGGCACTTTTTGTTATAAGGTGATGCCATTTGGTTTGAAGAATGCAGGGGCAACATATCAGCGTGCTATGGTGGCTTTGTTTCATGATATGATTCATCATGAGATAGAGGTATATGTGGATGATATGATAGCCAGGTCCCAGAATGAAGAGCAACATCTTGATCATTTGCATAAATTGTTTGAGAGGTTGAAGAAATACAAGTTGAGACTGAACCCAAACAAGTGTACTTTTGGAGTTAGGTCTGGAAAACTCCTGGGTTTCATTGTCAGTGGAAAAGGTATTGAAGTGGATCCTGCAAAAGTGAAAGCTATACGAGAGATGCCAGCTCCCCGTACTGAGAAGGAGGTTAGAGGTTTCTTGGGACGATTGAATTACATTGCAAGATTTATTTCCCAATTGACTGCAATCTGTGAGCCAATCTTCAAGTTATTGAAGAAAGATCAGGTGATGGAATGGAATGATGAGTGCCAGACTGCCTTTGATGAAATCAAGAGATATTTGCTAGAACCTCCAATTTTGATGCCACCAGTTGATGGAAGACCCTTGATTATGTACTTAACAGTGTTAGACAACTCAATGGGGTGTGTATTGGGGCAACATGACGAGTCTGGTCGAAAAGAGCAGGCAATATACTACCTTAGCAAAAAGTTTACCGACTGTGAAACAAGATACTCACTGCTCGAGAAAACTTGATGCGCTTTGGCATGGGCTGCTCGCCGACTAAGACAGTATATGTTGACCCATACTACCTTGTTGATTTCGAAGATGGATCCAATCAAGTACATATTTGAGAAACCTGCTCTCTCCGGAAGAATTGCAAGATGGAAAATGATCTTGACAGAGTATGACATACATTATACTACTCAGAAGGCCATCAAAGGAAGTGTTGTTGCTGATCATTTGGCTCATCAAGCAGTGGATGATTATCAGTCAATGAATTTTGAGTTCCCTGATGAAGACATTATGATTATTACCAAAGAACATGGACAATATGACGGACCTGAACAAGGATCCCGATGGACTATGGTTTTTGATGGTGCATCCAATGCACTTGGTAATGGTGTTGGTGTTGTGATTAGTTCCCCTGAAGGTTGTCATACCCCGATTACTACCAGACTTTGTTTCTATTGTACTAATAACATGGCTGAGTATGAGGCATGTATTCTGGGTATTAAAGCTGCTATTGATATGAAGATTCAGTTCCTTGATGTGTATGGAGATTCAGCCCTGGTAGTAAGTCATATTAAAGGAGATTGGGATACCAAGCATGATAATCTCATTCCTTACAGAGAACATGTGTTGTCTTTGATCCCACATTTTAAAGAGATTACCTTTGGACATATTCCACGGAGAGAGAATCAGTTGGCAGATGCATTAGCCACCATGGCATCCATGTTTGAGATCAGATGGGATGATGAAGCTCCTAAGATTACTATTGATAGATTCGAAAAGCCTGCATACTTCAATGAGATTGACACTGAAGGGGCAGAGGAGAAGCCTTGGTTCTATGAAGTAAAAGGATATCTTGAGACTCAGGAGTTCCCTGAAGGGGCATCTGTCAAAGATAGGAAGTTCTTGAGAAGGTTTTCTGCCAAGTTCTTTTTTAGTAATGGCATTTTGTACAAGCGCAATCATGATTCAACTATGCTTCGTTGTGTGGATAAGAATGAAGCAACTGAGATTATGGAAGATATGCATGATGGGATCTTTGGCACTCATTCCAGTGGTCATACCATGGCAAAAAAGATATTGAGAGCAGGTTACTATTGGTCTACTATGGAAGCTGATTGCTATCAACACTCCAGAACATGTCACAAGTGCCAAATTTATGCTGATAAAGTACATATACCTCCATCACCATTGAATGTGTTGACTGCTCCTTGGCCCTTTGCCATGTGGGGCATTGATATGATTGGTGAGATCAAGCCTACTGCTTCTAATGGGCATCGTTTCATCCTGGTTGCTATTGATTACTTCACGAAGTGGGTGGAGGCAGCTTCATTTGCATCTGTTACCAAGAATGTTGTGGCTCGATTCATTAAGAATAATCTTATATGTAGGTATGGCATCCCCGAAAGGATTATTACTGACAATGGCTCTAATCTGAACAACACTATGATTACTGATCTCTGCACGCAGTTCAAGATTAAGCATCATAACTCTTCTCCGTATCGTCCGAAGATGAATAGGGCAGTTGAAGCTGCTAATAAAAACATTAAGAAGATTCTACAAAAGATGACTGTTACTTACAAGGATTGGCATGAGATGTTACCATTTGCTCTTCATGGTTATCGTACTACAATACGTACTTCAACAGGGGCAACCCCATTCTCCTTAGTCTATGGTATGGAAGCAGTTCTGCCCATTGAAGTTCAGATTCCCTCCTTAAGAATTATGAAGGATGCAGGCTTGGATGAAGATGAATGGATTCAGACTCGACTTGACAAAATAAATTTGATTGATGAGAAGAGATTAGCAGCAGTTTGTCATGGCCAGATGTACCAGAAACGGATGATCAAAGCTTTTAACAAGAAGGTTAAGCCAAAGGTATATCAGGCTGGTGACTTGGTAATCAAGCGTATCATATTACCACAGGGTGATCCTAGGGGCAAGTGGACTCCAACATATGAAGGACCATTGGTAGTCAAAACAGTGTTTTCAGGAGGTGCCATGATACTCACCACTATGGATGGTGAAGACTTCCCACAGCCTGTAAACGCAGACATAGTTAAAAAATACTACGCATGAAAAGAGACCCGCTAGGTTGACAGGCCTAGGCAAAAATAAGGGCATCCCGGCAAACCAAAAGGGTTTGGGCAAAAATTAGGGATATATATAAAAAGATGTACACCCGGCAAGTCGAAAACCCGAAAAGGCGGCTTGGGGAAAAAAGGGTATCCCGGTGGATTGAAAACCTGAAAGGGCAATCCAGGCAAAAGTTAGGGATTAAAGCGTATGACTATGTCTCGTTTAGATCACCCATGAAACTGCAACCAGTTGTACTACTTACTCAAGTTTGAACAGATAAAGCTCAATCCAATCGTTTTCGTCTCAACAGCAGAAGATGAGATACTTGAAGATAATGGCAATAGTAGAATTGAAACTCAATAGGATTATTTCCCACATAGTTGATTCTCCATGTTGCTTGAAGACATTTCCAGATAGGGGCATGTATCTTGAAGACTTTTCCAGACAGGAGCATGTTGCTTGAAGACTTTTCTAAACAGGGGCAAGTTGTTTCCCAATTTATTACTTACATCCCCAAAAGGTTAAGTATTGAAGACTCATTTGTGCCAAATACAGTTAATATGGGGCAGTTACGTCGAGATTTGACGAATCTCTACAAGAGTTTGAAGACACTGGGGCATTTTGAATGTCATGTATTCTATAAAATCCTCAAGAGATGACACCATCTCATAAACCGTTTCGTGGGTGCATGACCACGTGTTTACCTAAGCAAGACGCTCTTGTGATCTACCTTGCAAGTATCTCCAGATGACGGGGTCCTTACGCCAAGTTTCTAAGATGTGTCAGGGGCATGACTCGGTATTTTCTGGTGGATCTCTTTTACTACTTAGTGCTTCCAGTGAGATACTAAGTCTAGTATCCCCAATTGATCCTTGATTCAAGCTTCTCCAGCTGAATGTGATTTTCTTCCCCAACGGAGTACAAATTTTACTTCATCCTAAGCAAACATAGTTGGTCTGGTTGTTTCCTTTTGTCGGACATTGAAGCTAGAATATTTGCTTGGGTTTATTTCCCGATTGAAGTATCTTTTTCTACTCCAAGAGATTTGAGCCTTGTAGCAGGACTTTGTTCCATGGATGGCTCTCTACCCTATCTTCAGTGATTGCGTACACTTTGACGAGATTGGTCGAGTATCCGTTTGTTGTGATGTTTATTTCGTCACCAGTTTATCTCTTGTGTCTGTTTTGTCTGTCTGGAAGCATAAGCATAACACATATACATACATGTACATCATAACTGATTTCATGTTCATATTCATGTTGCATTCTGTTGCACCCCAAAATTTGCCCTCACAATACAAGACTTTGTGTGCTAAGAAGGTTCACAAGGTTCACAAGACTCACAATACTTACAAGACCTTTCATGAGGTTCATGAAGTCTACAAGTCACTTTATGAGGTTCACAAGGTTCACAAGATTCACAATGCTTACAAGACCTTTCATGAGGTTCATGAAGTCTACAAGTCACTTTATGAGGTTCACAAGGTTCACAAGATTCACAATGCTTACAAGACCTTTCATGAGGTTCATGAAGTCTACAAGATACTTTATGAGGTTCACAAGGTTCAAAATACCTCCCATGAGGTTCACAAGACATTTTATGATGGTTCACAAGGTTCACAAAGTTCAAAAATAGTCAGAAGAGTTGACAATTCCCTCAGACAATGCACCTCCTAAGCAGTGCATCCAAAACTAGGGTTTTGACTTTAATCAGGCTAAATGAATTTCCAAGACTTCAAGTGAGCTTCATAACATCTTATATGTGTGTAAGAACCCCCATGACAAGTTTCAAGACTTTTCTCAAAAGTTTGCTCAGTCAGATGATCAGATAAGTCAAAATCAGTCAAAGCAGTTAAAAAGCCAAACTGAGGTCAACTGTGGTCAAACCAAAGTCAAACTTCATGATTTTTTGCCAACATCAAGTATATGAAGTAAAATTCATCATTTGATCAAGGGTTGATCATGATTCATCAAGGAGATTTCAGATCATCAAGAATCAGGAGTTTCTAAATTAGGGTTTCCTCAGGAAAAGTCAACTAAACTTTGACCAGCCATAACTTTCACATGCTTCATCACCAAGTCTCCATCCAAAGCTCATTTTGAAGGAAATTGAATTCTCTACAACTTTGTGTCTCACAAGCCAAGCCCAAAAATGCTTCATTTGGAAGGTATGAGCTAAGACATTATAGGTCCTTTTGAAAGTCAACAAAAAGTCAACAACTTCAAAAGGGCATAACTTGAGATTGGTAAATGATATGGACATGAAACCAATGGGGTTGGTTAGAGGACCCTTCAAGCTTTCCAAAATGTCCAAGAACACCCTCATACCATTAAAATTGAAGGATATGTGCCCTTGCAAAGTTGGGAAATATTTGGATGGTTTATGAAGAAAATGGAGGTCTAAAACCAATTTCTTCCAAATGAGCTTGCCATATGATGACCCAATCCATACTATGACCTCATGCACGACCCAAGTCAACAAAAATCAGATTTTTTATCATTTTGTTTTTATTTATTTTGATTTAATTCATTAAAAATCATTTTAAATTAAAATAAAATATAAAAATCTAATATTTAAAAAAGGTCAAGCTTCTAGAAATTCATAAATATGATTTGAATTGAAGTGGAAAGAAGATCACATTGATTGGCTTGAAATAGAAAGTGTGGATGCAAAACTATTGAAATTTCAAAGCTTATCTTTTTGAATCCTTTTGGATCAAATCTTCCACACAAGTATCCAATTTTTCTGACCTAATGCAATGCTCTATAAGTACATGATTGAATCCTAACACAAGGCCACGAATTTCCAGCCCCAAGTGTAAGTTTTCATATTTCAAAAAACCTCTCAAAAACTCAAATTCGGATTGTTGTATACAAGGCATTTGAAGGTATTTGAAGGGCATAAGAGTGATCCCTGGACATCACTGAATCATTACCAATCATTATTTGTATCAAAAACCTCATGAATTGCATAAACCGAATGAACCATGTTCTTGTTTTCTTCATTTTTCGATTTCAATAATTTGTTCATTATAAATTGTTTTTGTGCCTATAATCTGATTTGTTATTGCATAAGGATGATTTCTGGGCAGGTGAATTGGAGTTTGGATGCACGAATGCTTAGACACCATTATTAGGGTTTCTTCGGCCAAATTAGGGTTCAACGATTGAGCCAATATAAATAATTTCTAAGGCCATAGGATGATTGCAAATGATGTTTGGAGTTCAATGATGGTTTCAATTTTGTGAAACTGTACTGTTTTGTTGATGTTTGAGTTTTATAGGATTTGCTGCAATTTAAATTTCGCAGGAAATGTTGTAGGAAAATTCGCAGCAAAAGTTGCAGGTCTGGAGGTAGGAGAAGAAGCTTTCGCGCGCAGCCTGGAATTCAAATTTGTTTTTATATTATATAGTTTTTGTTTGTATTTAAATTACAAATGTTGCAGATGGCCCAGTGGTGTGAAGCGTGTGCGTATAGCCTGATGACCTGGGTTCGAATCCTGGCTGTGACAAGTTTTTACGTTTTTTTCTTTTATTCATTAAATGTAATATATTATGAATTGTAGTTGTTTCATAAGCAGGTTCGCTCACCCAGTTGGAATGGTAACGTACTTGTGTGTTTGCTTGTAAGGTCCTGGGTTCGATTCCCCCAGGCCTTTTGCTTTTCTTTCTTTTTTTTTTTTCTGATTTTCAGGTTTGAGGAACAAAACCAATTTGACTCACTCTTCTTTCACCTGCGCGCGCGTTGGCCTGGTGGTATGTGTTGTAGGCCTGGGTATTGGCAAGCAAGGTGTCCTGGGTTCAATTCCCAGCCAGGTAAGTTCCAATTTTTTTTGTTTCATTTAATTTGTTTGTTATATTAATATTAATTAAATATAATTAAATAATTCTAGAAAAAATAACATGTAAATATTTTCTAATTTGTTTTCTAAATTCAAAACCTATTTTTTTTTATTATTATATATTTAAAATCAAAATATGTGTATATTTATTTATTAAGTCAATATTTTTTAAAAAACCCTAAAAAATATATTCTTTTCAAAACCCTAATCTCTTTCTTTTATTTATATTCTTAAAATTCATTAAAATTCTTGAATTAATTTTTATTAATATTTATAATTTAAAATTTTTGTATGTAAATATAATTTAAAATGCTTAATTTATTGTATATAATTTAATTATGCATGTAAATAATTTCTATCATATGTTCAAAATTGCTAATTAATTTTTTGTGGTTATAATTTGTTTATATATTATGTTTATAATTATTTTTTTTATAATTTATACATAACTTCAGATTTTATAATAACTAATATAATTGTTCATATTTTCTTATTTAACCATTAAAAATTTTGTCTATTATAATATTTTTGCTTATTATTATTACTAATCATGTTTATTACTAACCCCATTTATTTTTAAATTGTGATTATTATTACTATTTTTACTAACCCCAATTATAATTGCTTATTTATTTTGCTTATTATTTTATTTTGCTTACTTATTTAAATTGTTTTTATTACTATTATTGTAATTGCTCCTGGATGTAATATTTTGTAATTATTTAAATTATTTATTTTTATGTCATGGTTAGTAAAAAATAGGGAGTGTAAACATGTATGTTATTTAAAATTAATTTAGATCACCTAATTCAAAAGATAAATATTAAATTGAACACTCACACACGTAAGTCGATCTTTGATCGCCATCTCACTTTCTAGGGTTACCTCTCATTGTTGCCTAATCAAAAGGTCAAGTAGGGTGTACAAAGCAAAAAGTCCCTTAAAATAAAGTCATCTAGTCCCTTAACAATAAAAGATCAAGTCCCTTTTCGAATGTTGCCTTCGTAATGATTTTTTCCCTTTCGAATAAAGATGATAGTCCCTCCAAAATTGCTTATACACCCCACAGTTGCCTAAATAAACAGATGTCCCTTCACTTGTCCCACACATCCAAGGTAATGACTACCTATTCCTTAATAATAGGGATAGTCTTACCATTGAAAGAACATCTAAGAACAGTAAAGACTTAAACTTAGGGTAGGTTCCTCTTAGATACTTGCTCACTCTTCAAAATATTTCAAACACTTCACACATTTTAAACAATTTTCAAAACAAAGGTTTTTTACGCATCCGTACATGGATCATTATGAAACTCTTAAGAAAATTTTTTATTCACACACTTCACATTTCAAAAACATTTTAAATTGAGCTAAGTAACTAAGAGCCCATGGATAACCATGGATGTAAAGGGTGCTAACACCTTCCCTTTACATAACCTACCCCCCGGACCCAAAAATCTTTTAAAAGGTCTTTCCTGTTCTTTTATGCCTTTCCTTTGGATAAAATAAAAGTCGGTGGCGACTCTTGCTATCCGCAACATAACTAAAGTCAGTTCTCCCACCGTGTTACACATTCATTGATGCATACTTCCTTCACATTGGTCGTGTTTATCCCCAAGTGATGTGTCTCTCTCAAAATAGAGTTGTCAGCCATTGGGCAGAAAATGTACATTCTTTCTAAAATTCCCACTGAGTTTTTACCCTCGTGGAAAATTTTGCTTTAGTTCTCCTTTCCACACTTGGATAGGATAAATCCCCAGTTGAGTTCATTCCTCATGGGTTAGTGTCTTGCTTGACAGTTTCTCTCCAGATCGTTCCTGGATTGAATTTGGTCTTTGACAATGTTTAACGATTGAATTTCTAGATAGAAAGTGCATTTATTTTGCACCTGTTAATGATTTGTCTCTCAGGAGGAATTCATTGAAGGTTCCCAAGTGAAGGAGAACTTTATTTTCCAGCAGCATTATTGCAACATTATCTTGGAATATTTATACCTGACAACAAGTGGCAGTCTCTTTATTAGAGAAGCTTGTTCTTATCCCTGGACCTCTAAGCGGAATCAACAAGTGGTCGTCTCCTTACTTGAGAAGCTTGTTTCTTATCCATTGAATTTCCCAGTAAATCAGAAGATGGCATTCTCTTTTCGAGCAGTTTGTTCATCCTCAGCAAGGTTTCAGTTCTATCAAATGGCATCTCTCCAATACACGTTGAAAAGTTTGATATGAACCTCTTTGTTTTCCAACAAATGGCATCTCATCCAGACAAGGTGAGAAGTTTGTTGTGAATTTCCAATTTTCGTCAAATGGCTATCTCTTCCAGACAAGTTGAGAAGTTTGAGCGTGAAGATTGTTTTCCATCATATGGCATCTCTTTCAGAAGAAGGGAAGTATGATAAGGGTTCTATCAAATGGCATCTCTCCAATACACGTTGAGAAGTTTGGTATGGATCTCTTTGTTTTCCATCATATGGAATCTCTTTCAGAAGAAGGGAAGTATGATGAGGGTTCTATCAAATGGCATCTCTCCAATACACGTTGAGAAGTTTGGTATGAATCTCCTTTTTCCAACAAATGGCATCTCATCCAGACAAGGTGAGAAGTTTGTTGTGATTTTTCAATTTCCGTCAAATGGCATCTCTTTCAGACAAGTTGAGAAGTTTGAGCGTGAAGATTGTTTTCCATCATATGGCATCTCTTTCAGAAGAAGGGAAGTATGATGAGGGTTCTATCAAATGGCATCTCTCCAATACACGTTGAGAAGTTTGATATGGATCTCTTTGTTTTCCAACAAATGGCGTCTCTCCCAGACAAGGTGAGAAGTTTGTTGTGATTTTCCAATTTCCGTCAAATGGCATCTCTTCCAGACAAGTTGAGAAGTTTGAGCGTGAAGTTGTTTCTCCATCATATGGTTGTCTCTTTCAGAAGAAGGGAAGTATGGTGAGAGTTATATGGCATCCTTAGTTAAATCTCGGCAGAAGATTTGGCAACAGGTGTATCCTCAGTTAATCCTCGGCAGTAGGAATTTCATAGTATACCTCGGCAGAAGGTATTCCATTCTTAGATTCTCTGGAAAGTCTCGGCAGTAGACCTCCAGCAGATTTCGACAGAATTTGTTTTTCTTTCCAGAATCTCGGCAGTAGATTTTGGTTCATTTTGATACCTCGGCAGAAGGTATTCCATTCTTAGATTCTCTGGAAAGTCTCGGCAGTAGACCTCCAGCAGATTTCGACAGAATTTGTTTTTCTTTCCAGAATCTCGGCAGTAGATTTTTGGTTCATTTTGATACATCGGCAGAAGGTATTCCATTCTTAGATTCTCTGGTAAACTCGGCAGTAGATCTCCAGCAGACTTCAACAAAATTCGTTTTCTTTCCAGGATCTCGGCAGTAGATTCTTGGTCCATTTTGATACCTAGGAAGAAGGTATTTATTTCTTAGATTCTCTGGAAAGTCTCGGCAGTAGATCTCCAGTAGACTTCGGTAGAAGATGTTTTCTTTCCAGAATCTCGACAGTAGATTCTTGGTTCATTTTGATGCCTCGACAAAAGGTATTTCCAAATGAGGTTTTAAATCTCGGCAGTAGATTCCTCAAAGTGGAATTTTGTTCAAAGGTTTCGAGTCATCTTAGGACTTGTAGACAATTGTCGTTTGGCTTCGCTCAAGATAAATTCCTCGTATGGATTGTACTCCAGTCATGTGCATCTAATCCCCAGTGGTGTCAATTTTATTTCCCAATAGCGTTGTGTAAACACCCCAAATTTTCCCTCACCCATTCACTCCATGGCTTGTGATCTTTACATGTGCATAAATTCAATCATAGCATCTCATACCACATTTTGGATTCACTGCATTGACTCAAAGTCATCTGCATCTAGGGTTTGTGATCTGAGCCATCCCTGAGCCATTTGAGCCACTCCAAAGGTCTTCAATCATCTCAAGGGGGTCCATGAATGTTCAAGCATCATATTGTATCCTCACAAGGTCAAAGAAGTCAAAGAATCACAAGAACTGAGAAAAGCATGGAAGCAGAGCCAGGTTTAACTACACAGATGACCTAGAATTAGGGTTTTGGTTTCAAAGGCCATAACTCCAAATTTTTTGGTCATTCTTCTTTCTATTGGTCTCTATATGTTATGAGGATCATGCATATCAATTTTCATGGAGAAATTCCATGGGGAAGGCATCTGATCAAGGGATGACTTCTTGAGCAAGTCAGTGCAAAATCAGGGCATCTGAGGCCCCCCAATGACCCAACCAAAGGGTGTTCTCCATCATTTTGAATGTGTATGATCTTTATTTGATCATAGAAGATGTCAAAAGTTCACAAAATTGAAGAATTTCAAGCCATTTGCAAAGTTGCCCTTTTGGGAAAGTGACTTGTAATGAAAACTTGCCATTTTGGGAAAGTTTTTCAACCTCCTCTTTTTGATTCAAAAATGCTTCAAATGAGAAAACTTTGGTCATGAAAGTTGTAGAATGGATCCTCCCATTTTAAAAAAGTACAAGAACTCATTCTAATTCATTTTGGATCAAAAGTTATGACTTGTCAAAGTTGGCAAAAATCACATAATTTCATGTTTTACACCAAAGAGGCAAAGTTGCAAAACCTCATGCCAAGGCAAAATGTGACTTCAAATGGACTTCTATGCATTACACAAACATAAACCATGACCTAAAAATCAGAATGCACCAAAGAATTGTTCATTTTTATGCCTTGATCTTTAAGAAACTTCAAAAGGGCCAAACTTTGTGAAATTTGCAAAACCTCACATAAACTCAAATCCACTTGCTGCATTGCCTCAAATTCATTTCCATGGTTCTCCTTGATCACAGCTGAGCCAAGACATGACCTTGTACCATGACTGAACCAGCCCATACCTCCTCTTACACAAAAGTTGACTTTTGGCAAAATGGACCATACCAATCAACATAGGCCAGCAACAACTCTCTGACCTATCCCAACTTGATACATGTACCAAAAGGAACTCAACACAACACACAACACAGCCTAATCTCTCCCACAAGTCAGCATTCTCCAAAACCTCCCTTTATGCATTTTCATTCGAATCTCTCCATACAAGCTTCAAACCTCAAAACAAATCCCACAGAACAACTCACCCTAGCCTTCTGATCATTTCCCAACCATCAATTTGCTCTGAAAGGCCCACAACCAAAAACATGATTTTCCACCCCTCCTGAACAGAACTTCATCAATCTCTCAAACCAGCCATAAGAAATTCCAAACAAGCATTGCAAGCTTCTCAGGGGGTTCATTAAAGGCATCTTGGACCAAAGAAGCAGCCAAAAGTTCCAAAGATCAAAGCTCCAGTTCAGGTGAGCTCAAGAACAATTTTTCCAGAAACTTGTTTTTAAGTTACTAAATGGTTCTTTATGCTTCACTGATCATGTTGATGTGTTTTGTTTTGAAAATGGTTGAGAAATGAGTATGTATTCATGTTCTGAAATTTTTTGACCTAGAACTGTTTTGATTCGATTCTCACTTTTGATGTGTTTTAAATGTTGTTTGTTTGTTGATTCTTAATGTATGATGTATGGGGATCATTTCTGGGCAGAGAGATTGGATTTTAGAAGCCTAGGGAAGAAGATAGCAATTTTCAAGGAGAGGTGTGGCCGGAGAAGATGACCGGAGGTCATTTCCGGCCACCTGAAAGTCATTAGTGCATTAATGGTGATTAGGGTTCAGTTTGAATTTGGGCCATAGATCTTGTTGACTAGGGTTGACCCGCGCGCAAATGAGTGGTCCAGATCTCTCATTAGAACCCTAATCTTATAATTAGATTTAATTAATTAGGTTTAATTTTAATTCAGCCAGTTTGAATCTGGGCCACAGGATCTGGCGCCAGTCAATTCCCTCCATTTTCATTTAAATGTCAGCCATTGGATTTGCATACTTTCTCTTTAATTCAATTTTTATTTCATTTTATTTGTTTTATCTTTCACGAATTATTAAAAATAGTAAAACATGTTTAAAAATTCTGAAAATTTTTGTCAAGCATTTCATTAATTTTCAGAACCCAAAAATATTTTTATTTTTATTTTTTGCATTAAAAATCATTTTTAAATCATTTAAATGTTTATTTTTAATTAGTTAATGAAAATTAATTAATTAAAAATGCATTTGGGTATTTAAAAATCACCAAAAAATTCATATTGCATTTCAAAACATTTAGAAACATTATCAAACTCTCAAAACAAATTTCTTTTTGGTCCTTGAACTATTTTGACCTTTTTCATTGGAATTAAATTCATTTGAAGACAATATTTTTGTTCAAACTTGGAAAAATCCATTCTGCCTAACCATTGAGAGTTTGATGATGGTTCTTCTTGCATTGCATCCTTCATAGCATGTAGTTTATAGGATAAAATTGGTTTGAATTCATATTTCATTTTCAATTTTTTTTGTATTTTTCATTGTGAGGTGTCCCAAAACCCTAATTGACTTGAGAAATTCATAACTTGCACTAGGTTAAGAGTTAGGTCCCCTCCTTTGGGCAGTGAACTTGTGTAGGGTTAGGGTTCCCTTTTTCCCATTTTCAATTTTTTATCACTTCATTTGCTTCTGGTTTTGAATTTTTGCATTGTATGTTGTATGTAAACCCTAATTTGTGCCTTCCTTTGCATGCATCTCTCATTTGCTTGCATTTAAGAACTTGCCATGAAATTTTGTGCATCCACATGATTCATAATACATCTTAGGACATATTAGAATCATGTTTGATCATTGCACCATTCCTTTGTCATGTTACATGTTCATTTCATTTCATAAACACTCATGAGTCTTTATGGTTCAAAGCATGCCTCATTTGCATCCTTATGCTTGTTTGATCACTCTCATCTCTTGTCATGTGTTTGCATCATCTCTTAGCATCATTAACATCATGTTTATGCTTCTGGCTTTGGTTTGCACCATGGCATTTCATCTCATTTGCATTGCATTTCATTTCTTTTGCTAACTTTTCAGGTGGTAAGTTGTTTTGAGAAGTGAATTTGCCTTCACTTCTCACAATCTCTTCTCATCCCTCTCTTTCATCATTGCTGCATTTTATCTTGTGTATTAGAGTGAGCTTGCTCATTCACGCTCTCTCCCACTTTCTTCCTTCAAGCAACTTGCCTTCTTAAGTGAAGCAAGTTGTCTTGCTTCTCTCTGCTTCTTCCTCCTTCCATCTGCTTCCTTCCTGGTGGTTTCTCTGAAGACTTTCTTGCAAGCCTCATTAACCTTAGGAGCAACTAAGCCTGATAACAATTAGGGTTTGATTAGTCCCCCCCATTTAGCTTTTACCTTTGTGTCATCATTGAGTCTTCTCTTCTCATCTCATAATCAAGGACTAAACCCTAAAGGTTTTAAGGCTTTGTGATTAAGCTTATGCCTGCATCCTTCTATTAGGATGGAGTGTGTAACTTTAATCCTAAATGTTAAACCCTTAATGTGTTTAAATCCTTTAATCAATCCACCTAATAATCACTAAGACATCAAGCTTGTAACTTGGGCCTTGCATTAGGGTTCTAATTCTTCCTTAATTGGTTAAGAAGGACTAACCCTAGTGTTAATGGACAAGTCCCCCTCAAGTTGTCTTACAAACCATAAAAATCACTTCTTCATCTTATCATTAACTAAAATCCACTTTAATAAAGGCTTTGTTTTGTCATGAGGTTAATCCCTAATCATGGATTAAGTTGAGTAGCCTTCCCTAGCTTAAATGTTCTCATCTATTATCCTTCTATTAAGATTGTGTAATGAGTCTATTAAATCCTTGATTATGGCTTAAACTCATTACTTAACACTAAACAAAAACAAAAAAAAAAATCTAAATAAATATAAGTAGATTAATGATCTTAATCCTACATCATGGTGATTAAGTGTGAGGTGCTTACTTCACACTTAAGGTATTTTCATTACCCCTAATCAGAGGGAGGATGTGATGAGTTTACTAACCCTTTGGTTTAGGCTTAAGCTCATTTTCTTATGACAAACTCCAAAAAGCAATAAAAGATTGAAAACACAAAAACAAACAATAATCGTCTCCTTCGGGATTCTTTTCTCATCATACTCACTCACAAACGAGAACTTGCTTCTTCCGTCTAATGCAAGACAGTTTGCACCTGAGCCAGACAGGTCATACACTTGAGCATGGACAAGTAAGCAGTTCACAAGTCAATTTATCTTTCAGTCTCTTTGGGTCGAACTACGGTGTTCTGACTTCCTCATTGCACGAGAGGATACGTAGGCATAACTTAACAGTTATCGAACAAAAGTCTCTGTATATTCCCCCTCTTCCAGATTCATTCTTTAAGCCTCATGGTCTTGAGCATTTCACTCTTGTTCTTACACTGACACTTCTCTTATACACTCCACTTTTTTTCTTTTACACTGACACTTGCATTCTTTCCAGCTTCGATACACAAATTGCACTGACACTACCCCTTTAAAACACAAATCTTTTAAGCGTGGATCCCGTCGAGTACGACGGACAATCTGGGTGCTAATACCTTCCCAGGTTGTAACCAACCCCCTTTCTCAGTCTCTCTGGTTCGCAACCGTCTTATCCATCTTTTCTTAGGTTTATGCAGCATTACCTTTCCTCCGGGATAAAAATGCCTAGCTGGCGACTCTTGTCTTCTGAGTTCACCCTTGTGTGTTCTCTCTCCTTTCGCCGACCGTTCGCGTCTGTACCCCATTTGACCTGGCCTCATTTGGTGGGAGCGACAGCTTGGCGACTCTGCTGGGGACCCTTATACTGTAACCAGGGCTTCTGGTTCTTTTTGTGGGTTCCTCCTAGCGCTTGTTCGATTTGTGTTTACTGGGGTGTTATGTGCTAATTGTGTTTATATAGCTGCGTTATTTATTGCTTTATGTACAGCTTTATTTATTGCTTTCCTTACAATTTTTCATATTTCATACTGTCATTATCATTGCTGGATCTGGTTTTCTATCTTGGTAGGTGGGGTTCCATTGAGAGTTTAAGGTCCTATACCTGGGACCTGAGTGACACCTAGGCTAGAGTGGTTCATGTTTTTTCCCATTCCATTTCGGTCTGGTGCGGGAATATGAAACACGGTTCAGATGTGGGTTTCTTCTTGAGAACTCTGTGCTACAGATTTCCTGTAGTGCTAGGGCTATCTGAGAAGCCTGCTAAGTCTGGATGACCTTTATTATGACCTTCAGAAACTGAGGTGAATTAGAGGAGGATCTTTTATGGTTATTGTAAACACTGTACCTCCGGGTTAGAAGTGTTTACACTTCTCATAACTGATCCAATTCTGAGGACCCTTGTTTTAGAACATCACCTGTGAGGGGGTTGGGCTGTTTACAGGTTTGCAGGTACCATTGGCCACATCATACCCTGTTACTTGTTTTGATTAAGAGTACCTCACTTTGGACAGTTCTTGTGATTTAACCCTGGACATGTGACTCTTTATTTGAGTCCCCCACCTTGGTTACTGGATTTCTGAACCTTCATCTGGACCTTCTTTGAACATACATGGACTTTATATCAAGACAGATAATCAGATCCAGCTTGATCACAAACCCTTGCATATCATTTGCATACTCATCATTTGCATCATTTAACATTTGTTTATTTGTTTTTCAGGGTATCCACATTATATTTGGCTTGGTTTTGACCCCTTCATCTGCATAGACCTCTATTTCATCAGTTATCTGCTTCAGCTATCTGTAACACGGTGGGAGAACTGACTTTAGTTATGTTGCGGATAGCAAGAGTCGCCACCGACTTTTATTTTATCCAAAGGAAAGGCATAAAAGAACAGGAAAGACCTTATAAAAGATTTTTGGGTCCGGGGGGTAGGTTATGTAAAGGGAAGGTGTTAGCACCCTTTACATCCATGGTTATCCATGGGCTCTTAGTTACTTAGCTCACTTTAAAATGTTTTTGAAATGTGAAGTGTGTGAATAGAAATTTTCATAAGAGTTTGATAATGATCCATGTACGGATGCGTAAAAAACTTGTGTTTGAAAATTGTTTGAAATTGTGAAGTGTTTTGAAAAGTTTTTGAATAGTGAGCAAGTAACTATGAGGAACCTACCCTAAAGTTTAAGTCTTTCTGTTCTTGAATCCTTTAAATGGTAAGACTATCCCTATTATTAAGGAATAGGTAGTCATTACCTTGGATGTGAGGGACAAATAAGGGTCATCTGTTTAATGAAGGCAACTGTAGGGTGTACTAAGCAATTTTAGAGGGACTGTCATCATTATTCGAAAGGGACAAGATCATTATGAAGGCAACCATTAAGGGACTTGATCTTTTATTGTTAAGGGACTAGATGACTTTATTTTGAGGGACTTTTACTTTATACACCCTAATTGACCTTTTGATTAGGCAACAATGAGAGGTAACCCTAGAAAGTGAGATGGCGATCCAAGATCGACTTACGTGTGTGAGTGTACAGTTTTAAATATTTATCTTTTAAATTAGGTGATCTAAATTAATTTTAAATAACATACAAGTTTACACTCCCTATTTACTAACCATAGCATAAAATAAATAATAAACATTATTAATAAATATTTACACCAAGGAGCAATTACAATAATAGCAATAAAGCAATTTAAATAAATAAGCAAAATAAGCAAAATAAATAAATAAGTAATTATAAGAGGGTTAGTAGAAAATAATAATAACAATTTAAAAATAAATGGGGTTAGTAATAATCATATAAACATAAATAATAACAAGCAAAAATATTAAAATAATTAAAAGATCAAATTTTTCTTATGAACAATTATTTAAGATTAATAAGAAAAATATAAACAATTGTATTAATTATAAAGTTTTAAGTTATTTGTAAATTATATAGAAAGATAAGTTAATGATAAACACATTATAGAAATAAATATAATTACAAAATTAATTTAACAATTTTTGAATTATTCCTAAGCATACATGCAAAATTAAAATATAAACAATTTAGGTCATATTTAAAAAATAGGATTAATTATGATTATATTTACAAAATTTAATTATATTAAATAAAATATATACATGATTAAAAAAAATGTGATCATACAATTATATTTACAAATTTTTAAGGATTATAATAAAATTTTATTTACTAATTAAAATTATAAACAAGAATTACAATTAGGGTTTTTTTAGAAATTATATTTTTAGGGTTTATAAAATAAATTGAGTTTTATATACAAAATATTAAATGTTAAATATTAATCTAATTAATCAAATTATAATATATACATATTAATAAAAGAAAACAATTTATTGTAAAAACATATTATTTGAATTAAATTAAAATTATAATAATAAAGCAAATAGAAAACAAAAAAAAAAGAAATAGAAAACTTACCTGGCTGGGGTTTGAACCCAGCACCTTTGGCTTGCCATCAGCAACACATACCACCAGACTACCAGCGCGCAGGTGATAATGAGATGAGAGGAATTTGTTTTATGCCTCAAACCTGGAAATCAAGAAAAAGAGAAAGAAAACAAAAGGCCTGGGGGAATCGAACCCAGGACCTTTCAAGCAATACACAAACACGTTACCATTTCTGCTGGGTGAGCGCATCTGGCAATGTAATGGCTATAATGAATTATATATTAAACCTGCTAATTAAATGGAAAAAACAAGAAAAAAATGTTGAACCCAGGATTCGATCCCTGGACCTTGGCTTCATACGCGCGTCCCCTTAACCAACTGAGCTATCATGCAACGTTGCTAAAACACAACCAACACAGAATAAAATATTATAACCATTTTCAAAAACAGAACTTGTCGCGCAGGGAGTCATCTTCAACCTCTGGATATTTGAATTTGCTGCGAAAATTGCTACGAATTTACCTGCGATTTTTCCTGCATTTAAAAAACCTACGAAATTCATAATATTTGATACACATACAATTTTGCCAAATTGATCATGCCAACATGATCAATACAGTTCATTCATGTTATTTATGTCCTTAGAAGGTATTTATATAGGCTAAATCGAAGAACCCCAATTTCAAGCTCAAAACCCTAACATGGCATCTCACGGGTTGATCATGATTTCTTTGATTTCTTTGCCCAGAAACGTTCTATACAACATCACAAACATGATTAGCCAAACAAAATTCATCAAAATGCATTGAATTTGTGAAATCGAAAAACTCATATTCAAGAACAAACATGATTCGGTTTATGCCATATGAGTGGTTTTGGATGCAAATAAGTATTGGTTTCAACTCAATGATGTCCAAGGATCATTGCTGTGTCCTCAAATTACCTTCTAATGCCTTGTATGTGGAAATCCGAATTTGAGTTTGGAGAGGTTTTTTTGGTTTGTGAAACTTACTCTTGAGACGCAGAAAATTCGTGGCTTGTGTTAGGGTTGTCTCAAGTACTTATAGAGTGATCAATTTAGGTCAAAAAATTTGGTCATTGTGTGAGAGATTTGATTGGAAAAGATTCAAAGAGATTATGCCTTAAAAATCAAATATCTTTGTATGAACACCTTCTATTTTAGGCAAATCAACATGATCTTCTTTCCACTTCAATACCAATCATCTTAATGAATTTCTAGAAGCTCAATCATATTTAAATCTTTGACTTTTATATTTTATTTTAATTTAAAATGATTTTTAATGAATTAAATCAAAATAAATAAAAATAAAATGATAAAAAATCTGATTTTTGTTGACTTGGGTCGTGCATGAGGTTATAGTATGGATTGGGTCATCATATGGCAAGCCCATTTAGAAGAAATTGGTTTTAGACCTCCATTTTCTTCATAAACCAACCAAATATTTCCCAACTTCGCAAGGGCACATATCCTTCAATTTTAATGCTATGAGGGTGTTCTTGGACATTTTGGAAATCTTGAAGAGTCCTCTAACCAACCCCACTGGTTTCATGTCCATATCATTTACCAATATCAAGTTATGCCCTTTTGAAGTTGTTGACTTTTTGTTGACTTTCAAAAGGACCTATAATGTCTTAGCTCATACCTTCCAAATGAAGCACTTTTGGGCTTGGCTTGTGAGACACAAAGTTGTAGAGAATTCAATTTCCTTCAAAATGAGCTTTGGATGGAGACTTGGTGATGAAGCATGTGAAAGTTATGGCTGGTCAAAGTTCAGTTGACTTTTCCTGAGGAAACCCTAATTTAGAAACTCCTGATTCTTGATGATCTGAAATCTCCTTGATGAATCATGATCAACCCTTGATCAAATGATGAATTTTACTTCATATACTTGATGTTGGAAAAAAATCATGAAGTTTGACTTTGGTTTGACCACAGTTGACCTCAGTTTGACTTTTTAACTGCTTTGACTGATTTTGACTTATCTGATCATCTGACTGAGCAAACTTTTGAGAAAAGTCTTGAAACTTGTCATGGGGGTTCTTACACACATATAAGATGTTATGAAGCTCACTTGAAGTCTTGGAAGTCCATTTAGCCTGATTAAAGTCAAAACCCTAGTTTTGGATGCACTGCTTAGGAAGTGCATTGTCTGAGGGAATTGTCAACTCTTCTGACCAATTGTGAACTTTGTGAACCTTGTGAACCATCATAAAATGTCTTGTGAACCTCATGGGAGGTATTGTGAACCTTGTGAACCTCATAAAGTATCTTGTAGACTTCATGAACCTCATTAAAGGTCTTGTGAGCATTGTGAATCTTATGAACCTCATAAAGTATCTTGTAGACTTCATGAACCTCATGAAAGGTCTTGTAAGTATTGTGAATCTTGTGAACCTTGTGAACCTTCTTAGCACACAAAGTATTGTATTGTGAGGGCAAATTTTGGGGTGCAACAGCTGCCCCTGTTCAATTTTCTGAAACCTGAGGGGTTAGACTGGTATATGTGCCAGTCGTGACCTGGAAGGTTGAAGGGGATTGAACACAAAAGCCCAAAAATTTGCACTCACCAGTGCGTAGAGTGATATTGATGTTTGGTTGTATATATTTGAGCGGGCTTAAAGATGCCACTTGGAGAAAAGTTCTTCAAATACATTTCTTGGAGGATAAAGCAATCCAAAATATGAAGATATAATGATAGCTTTCAGGAGGATAAAGCAATCCTGAGGTAGTGATATGCTTTCAGAAAGATGAACAACGTTCTGAGGTATAAGAGGCTTTCAGGAGGATAAAGCAGTCCTGAGGTAATAATATGCTTTCAGGAGAATAAAGCAGTCCTGAGGGATTGATAATATGCTTTCAAGAGGATACAGCAGTCCTGAGGTAGTAATGTACTTTCAGGAGGATAAAGCAGTCCTGAGATAGGGGTGATAACTTTCAGGAAGATAAACAACGTCCCGAGGAGATAATATGCTTTCAGGAGGATAACAACGTCCTGAGGTAATAATATGCTTTCAGGAGGATAAAGCAGTCCTGAGGGATTGATGATAGCTTTCAGGAAGATTAACAACGTCCTGAGGGGATAATATGCTTTCAGAAAGATGAACAACGTTCTGAGGTATAAGAAGCTTTCAGGAGGATAAAGCAGTCCTGAAGGAGTAAGCTTTCAGGAGGATAAAGCAATCCTGAGGGGATGATATGCTTTCAGGAGGATAAAGCAGTCCTGAGGGAGTAATAACTTTTGGGAAGATAAACAACGGCCCAATAGTCACAATTTGTTGATGAAATTTGTCTGCTGGAGAATTAACCTGAAAATAAGGTAGCATCCTGTATGATAATATTAGTTTTATGCATTATGTATGCATGTATAATATGATGTACTTAAGTAATGTATTATGCATCTATGTATATGTATGGTATGGTATGATGTAAATGATGTATGTATGATATGATGCTGCCGGAAGCGTCTGGATATCTTCGTATAACAACTGCTGGCCAGGGAAAATAAATCCCGGTTTGTTGCTGAAGAATATGAGGAACTTGTTCCTGTCTTGTCTGATAATAAGGTATACATGACCTCCTGTCTGCTGGGGATAGTAGGGTATATATAACCTTCCGTCTTCGTTTGATAGCAGGGTATACATAACCTCCCGTCTTCGTTCGTCGTACTCTTATTGGAAAGTAAATTCCCGGATATCCGTATGAGGATAAAAGAGATGGATATAAATTCCAGGGGAGATGTGACTATATGAAGATGGATTTGTCCTGCTGAGGGTTTGTAACTGTATTGTAAAGATGAACCGGCGAAGCTTCGTTGAAATCCTTCCCTCGTTCGTCCTTAGTAAATACTATTACTGCATTTTCATGCATTTCTGGTAAACATCAATCATATTAAGCATACATGCATTTCTGGTAAACATCAATCATATTCAAAAGCATACATACATTCAACACAACCAATGGACGTTTCGCTTATGTAAATAGGGTAAAAGTAAATCTGGATTCAAAAATGGAATTTTATTTATATCAAAGAGTGACCCATACATGAGTAAATTTGTACAAGGAGACATAAACCCTAGTAAGAGGATTTTGTCGTAAAGTTTTTACAAAACAAGGAGAATCAACTATGTGGGAAATAATCCTATCGAGTTTCAATTCTACTATTGCCATTATCTTCAAGTATCTCATCTTCTGCTGTTGAGACGGAAACGATTGAATTGAGCTTTATCTGTTCAAACTTGAGTAAGTAGCACAACTGGTTGCAGTTTCATGGGTGATCCAAACGAGACATAGTCATACGCTTTAATCCCTAACTTTTGCCTGGATTGCCCTTTCAGGTTTTCAATCCACCGGGATACCCTTTTTTGCCCAAGCCGCCTTTTCAGGTTTTCGACTTGCCGGGTGTACATCTTTTTATATATATCCCTAATTTTTGCCCAAACCCTTTTGGTTTGCCGGGATGCCCTTATTTTTTCCTAGGCCTGTCAACCTAGCGGGTCTCTTTTCATGCGTAGTATTTTTTAACTATGTCTGCGTTTACAGGCTGCGGGAAGTCTTCACCATCCATAGTAGTAAGTATCATGGCACCTCCTGAGAATACTGTCTTGACTACAAATGGTCCTTCATATGTAGGAGTCCACTTGCCCCTTGGATCACCCTGTGGTAATATGATACGCTTGATTACCAAGTCACCAGCCTGATATACCTTTGGCTTAACCTTCTTGTTAAAAGCTTTGATCATCCGTTTCTGGTACATCTGGCCATGACAAACTGCTGCTAACCTCTTCTCATCAATCAAATTTATCTGGTCAAGTCGAGTCTGAATCCACTCATCTTCATCCAAGCCTGCATCCTTCATAATTCTTAAGGAGGGAATCTGAACTTCAATGGGCAGAACTGCTTCCATACCATAGACCAAGGAGAATGGGGTTGCCCCTGTTGAAGTACGTATTGTAGTACGATAACCATGAAGAGCAAATGGTAACATCTCATGCCAATCCTTGTAAGTAATAGTCATTTTCTGTACAATCTTCTTAATGTTCTTATTAGCAGCTTCAACTGCCCCATTCATCTTCGGACGGTACGGAGAAGAGTTGTGATGCTTAATCTTGAAATGTGTGCAGAGATCAGTAATCATAGTGTTGTTCAGATTAGAGCCATTGTCAGTAATAATCCTTTCGGGGATGCCATACCTACATATGAGATTATTCTTAATGAATCGAGCCACAACATTCTTGGTAACAGATGCAAATGAAGCTGCCTCTACCCACTTCGTGAAGTAATCAATAGCAACCAGGATGAAACGATGCCCATTAGAAGCAGTAGGTTTGATCTCGCCAATCATATCAATGCCCCACATGGCAAAAGGCCAAGGAGCAGTCAACACATTCAAGGGTGATGGAGGTATATGTACTTTATCAGCATAAATTTGACACTTGTGACATGTTCTGGAGTGTTGATAGCAATCTGCTTCCATGGTAGACCAATAGTAACCTGCTCTCAATATCTTCTTTGCCATGGTATGACCACTAGAATGAGTGTCAAAGATCCCATCATGCATATCTTCCATAATCTCAGCTGCTTCTTTCTTATCCACACAACGAAGCATAGTTGAATCATGATTGCGCTTGTACAAAATCCCGTTACTCAAAAAGAACTTAGCAGAAAACCTTCTCAGAAACTTCCTATCTTTGACAGATGCCCCTTCAGGGAACTCTTGAGCTTCAAGATATCTTTTTACTTCATAGAACCAAGGCTTCTCCTCTGCTCCTTCAGTGCCAATCTCATTGCAGTATGCAGGCTTTTCAAATCTATCAATAGTAATCTTGGGAGCTTCATCATCCCAACTGATCTCAAACATGGATGCCATGGTAGCTAAGGCATCTGCCAACTGATTCTCTCTTCGTGGAATATGTCCAAAGGTAATCTCTTTGAAATGTGGGATCAGAGACAACACATGCTCTCTGTAAGGAATGAGATTATCATGTTTGGTATCCCAATCTCCTTTAATCTGACTTATTACCAGGGCTGAATCTCCATACACATCTAGGCACCGAATCTTCATATCAATAGCAGCTTTAATACCCAGGATACATGCCTCATACTCAGCCATGTTATTAGTACAATAGAAACAAAGTCTGGCAGTAATCGGGGTATGACAACCTTCGGGGGAACTGATCACAACACCAACACCATTACCAAGTGCATTAGAGGCACCATCAAAAACCATAGTCCATCGGGATCCTTGTTCAAGTCCGTCATATTGTCCAGGTTCTTTGGTAATAATCATGATGTCTTCATCAGGGAACTCAAAACTCATTGACTAGTAATCATCCACTGCTTGATGAGCCAAATGATCAGCCACAACACTTCCTTTAATGGCCTTCTGAGTAGTATACTGCATATCATATTTTGTCAAGATCATCTGCCATCTTGCAATTCTTCCGGAGAGAGCAGGTCTCTCAAATATGTACTTGATTGGATCCATCTTCGAAATCAACAAGGTAGTATGGGTCAACATATACTGTCTTAGTCGGCGAGCAGCCCATGCCAAAGCGCAGCAAGTTTTCTCGAGCAGTGAGTATCTTGTTTCACAGTCGGTAAACTTTTTGCTAAGGTAGTATATTGCCTGCTCTTTTCGACCAGACTCGTCATGTTGCCCCAACACACACCCCATTGAGTTGTCTAATACTGTTAAGTACATAATCAAGGGTCTTCCATCAACTGGTGGCATCAAAATTGGAGGTTCTAGAAGATATCTCTTGATTTCATCAAAGGCTGTCTGGCACTCATCATTCCATTCCATCACCTGATCTTTCTTCAACAACTTGAAGATTGGCTCACAGATGGCAGTTAATTGGGAAATAAATCTTGCAATGTAATTCAATCGTCCCAAGAAACCTCTGACCTCCTTCTCAGTACGGGGAGCTGGCATCTCTCGTATAGCTTTCACTTTTGCAGGATCTACTTCAATACCTTTTCCACTGACTATGAAACCCAGGAGTTTGCCAGACCTAACTCCAAAAGTACACTTGTTTGGGTTCAATCTCAACTTGTATTTCTTTAACCTCTCAAACAACTTAAGCAGATGATCAAGATGTTGTTCTTCATTCTGAGACCTGGCTATCATATCATCCACATATACCTCTATCTCATGATGAATCATATCATGAAACAAAGCCACCATAGCACGCTGATATGTTGCCCCTGCATTCTTTAAACCAAATGGCATCACCTTATAACAAAAAGTGCCCCACTGTGTAACAAATGTTGTCTTCTCCATATCTTCAGGTGCCATCTTGATCTGATTGTAACCAGAGAAACCATCCATAAAAGAGAATACCTTATGCTGAGCAGTGTTGTCTACCAGAACATCAATATGAGGAAGTGGAAAGTCATCTTTGGGGCTGGCCTTATTCAAATCCCTGTAGTCCACACACATACGTACCTTACCATCTTTCTTAGGAACTGGTACCACATTTGCAACCCACTGAGGGTAAGAAGTCACTGCTAAAAACCCTGCATTGAACTGTTTCATCACCTCTGCCTTGATCTTTTCTGACATCTCAGGACGCATACGACGAACCTTCTGCTTCTTTGGATGACAATCTTCTTTCACTGGTAAACGGTGAACCACAATGTCTGTATCCAACCCTGGCATATCTTCATAAGACCAAGAAAAGATCTCCACATAGTCACGTAACATCTGAATCAACCTGCTCTTGACACTATCCTCTAAATCAGCCCCTATCTTGACCTCTTTCTTGTTTTCTTCAGTTCCCAAATTCACAACTTTGACTGGCTCTTCATGTGGCTGTATGGCTTTCTCTTCTTGTTGTAACAACCTAGCAAGCTCTACAGGTACTTCACAATCGTCCTCATTTTCGTCTTCAGTTTGATAGATCGGATTCTCGAAATTATAATTGGCAATAGTAGAACTGTTATCAACAGGATCCAGAGTGGATGAGGATCTGCATTTTAGTGATGTGGGTGTGTGTAAGAACACATAGCTGATAAAACAAAAAGAAAAGAAAAGAAAGACAAGGAACACAATATTTACGAAAACGAAACGTCCACTGATTTTATTGAATGAAGTATGCAAATGAAATGACAGCCCGTAACAAGCACACCATTGTGCCCCGGGTAAGGCACAAGGCTTGAGAGTTTAATTATTCAAAAAATTACAAACTTAAAAGCAACAACACAGTAATAGTATTTACTCCTGACTAAAGGAGATATGAATAACATCTTCAGCTTTCCAATTATTGAGTCCAGCACCCACAGTAGGAAAAATCCAAGCATCCAAGTTGTAGTCTTCATCATAGTCCCCCACAGCATTGATCTGGTTCTTCATAACCCCTTGATTGGTGATACGAACAGCACGAGCACGACGAACAGCCTTCTGGGACTCTGCAGTGAAACCCAAACCAAACTTGTCAGACTTGTATGGGATATCAGGAAGCTGACCCCAAATAGTACAACCACCTTCATCCACTACAGCTCTAGCATCTTTGAGGGAGGCCATTGTTGGAGGTATTCTGGTTACCACAGGAACTTTCTTGACAACTGGAGGAGCTACATAATCATTAACAACCCAAGGAACCACTTCAAATGTCTGACACGGAGTTTCAACATATTCACCTTCCACTTCCAGATACTTGAAGGTGTTTACATGGCTGACAAAATACTCTTCTTCTCCATAGACAGTAACAACCTTTCCTTCTACCGGATATCTCAACTTCTGATGTAGCGTAGAGGTTACAGCGCCTGCCCCATGGATCCAGGGACGACCAAGCAAACAAGAGTATGAAGGACGAATATCCATCACATAAAATGTAGCATTGAAAACCTGAGAACCAACTTTGATCGGGAGATCAATTTCTCCATGCACCACTCTTCTAGAACCATCAAAAGCCTTCACCACTATATTACTGGGTTTCAGCGCAGCATCTTCAGGACTTAGCTTGTTCAGGACTTCCTTGGGTAGCACATTCAGAGAGGAACTATTGTCTATCAATACATGTGACAGGGTAGTGCCCCTGCATTCAATTGAGATATGCAGAGCCCTATTATGATCCCTCTTGGCAGGGGTCAAATCAGCATCAGAAAATCCTAACCCATTATCATAGGTCAGGTGGGCAACACAATTCTCAAACTGGTCAACAGAAATTGCATTGGGTACATGAGCAGTCTTCAGAAACTTGATCAAAGCTTTTGCATGAGCTTCAGAACATAACAACAAGGACAGCATAGAAATCTTAGAGGGAGTATGCCCCAACTGATCAACAATGTCATAATCACTCTTGCGAATGATTTTCAATACTTCTTCCATTTGCTTAGAGAGATCATCAGCAGCTGGCACATCAGTAGGTATAGGCTCAATAACAGGACCTTTGCCCCGAGCATCAGTGGTGGAGGTAGCAGCAGGAGTGACTGCATTCTTGGAGGTGACTGGAGGAGAGAACACTCTTCCGCTTCGTGTGATCTTACTAGATCCAGCAATATTATCAACATCCACAGGCATATCAGCTAAGGGTTCCTGCTTAACACCATGGATATAAACATCAGACCCATAATGCCAAGGCACAGCTTTATCAGACGTATATGGAATAGGACCAGGAGTGGTAATGATCAGAGGAGCCACTCTAGCCTCAGCAACAACCTTCACAGGGCCTTCAGCAGTGATCTTAATTGGACCCTTATGAGGGATTTTAACAGGTCCCTTTGAAGTGATCCTTACCGGCACTTTGTCAACCATATCAACCTCTTCAATTTTCCTACCTTTAGTATTATGATCCACCATACTCTCTACAGACGATGGAATCCTCTCAAAAACTATGGTATACTTATCCATGAGACGTTGAATTCCATCTCTCAATCTCCAGCAACTATCCGGCTTATAGGTACAATACAAACAATCTTCACGACAACCTGGAAAGAGCCCAGCGTGTACTAACTTTTTCTTGATAACAGACAATGGTGTGGTCAACTCTGCAACTGAATAGACATGTAAATCTTCATCAATGGCATTGACAGTCTTCTCATGATTCGGCATGGGAGCAGTGATCACATTTGGTGTACCCAGAGGGTCAAACTCAATCTCTCCAGCCTCAATCATATCTTGAATTTTGTTCTTCAAGACCCAGCAGTTATTAGTATCATGTCCCTGACAGTTTGAGTGATATGCACATCGTGCATTGGGGTTGTACCTGGGTGAGGTAACATTGGGATTCTGAGGAGCCTCTTTCAGAGTAATAAGTTCAGCCTTCAACAAGTGTTGCAATGCCTGAGCCATTGACATGTTGATCTTTGTGAACTGCCTTCTAGCCCTCTGTTGGTTGCCCTGTGGCTGCTCTGTTGTTGCAGGAGTTGGATTTGAAATATGAACTGCACTCACAGACTGATGCCTTCTATTACGATCAGGTTGACCATAAACGACATTGGATTCTTTCTTCCCAGTGGGAGGCTTCTTTGCAGCACCTGATGAAGAAGTACCCACTTGAATTTTGCCACTCTTTATACCATTCTCTACTCGCTCTCCTGTCATTATCAACTCAGTGAAGCCAGATGATGAGCTTCCAATGAGATGACTGTAAAATGGGCCATTCAGTGTACACATGAACATATCAACCAATTCCCTGTCAGTTAAAAGGGGTTGTACTCTTCCAGCTAAGTCTCTCCACTTCTGAGCATACTCCTTGAAACTTTCTTTGGCACCCATAGACATGCTTTGCAGCTGCATGCGAGTGGGGGCTAAATCAGCATTGTATTGATACTGCTTATAGAAAGCTTCAGCAAGATCATTCCAATCTCTGATGTTGACACTCTCCAGTTGATAATACCACTCTAATTGAGCTCCAGATAAGCTCTCTTGAAAAAAATGGATCCACAACTTCTTATCAGCAGTGTGAGGTTGGATTCTTCTGACATAAGACCTCAGATGCAGCTTGGGACAAGAGACCCCATCATAAACAACAAAGGTAGGAACCTTGAAACCAATGGGTATGACAACCCCGGATATCAGACTCAAATCTTCAAAATCCAGCCCAGAAGGTTTCTGCAACTCCATAGCATCCATTCTATCCACCAGCATCTTGAATTTGTCTTCATTAGGATCATGGTAGTAATTAGCCTCAGAATCAAAGTCCCCCATTGTGTTGTGGAGATTGCCTCCCTCTTTTTCAGACTCCTCAGATTCATAGTCTTCAACCTGTTCTTTGGTCTTGACAGGACCTCTGAACCTTCTTCCCATGTTGATCAGGCCACCTGACCTTCTAGTCTTCTTAGTCTTCTTGGCCAGCAGTGTCTTCAATTCATCCTGCCCCTTGGACAAGTTCAGGATCAGCTCTTGGAACTGTGCATTCTGTGCCTGGAGATCCTTAACTGTTTGTTCAAGAGCCATTGCTGAAATAAACAGCGAGAAGATGAGAAACCTGTGCACAAATAAACCTGTGATGCAATGAAATGATATGTGAATGCATATGCAATGTTTTCAAGGACCGCAAGATTTAAATTTGCTTAAACAAACACGAAGGTAAACTTTTATTAGTAATAAATTTGTTTTGCCTCTTGGGCTTACAGAAAATGAAACGCAATAAATACAAGAGATGGGGTTTTAAGTCTCCCATGGACGCTTCCTCTTTGTGTTGAGGTATGAGTTGAGATTCCGCTCCTCATGAAGCTGCTTTGTTAGTTCCAGGATTCTTCCTTGGCTTGCTTTGTAATGAGTCTCTTACAAAGTTGGTTCTGAGCAGAAGCCATGACCTACAGCAAAGAACAAAGATAAATCCTTTGGTCCTTGAAATGGTTAGTGAAAATGCTATGTTTATGATGCATGATGATGTCATGATGTTATGCTCAATCACAAACATGTGGCACACATAAGCAAGTCACACAATAGCCCTAGGTTTAAAGGCTTGCATGAGGTTCAAAGGTAAGTACCCTCCCCTGAAGTTAGATGGTTCATCCTGTCCTACAAAAGTAACCAGGTTCTAAGGGATCTCAATATCATTGATCCTTCACAAGGGTGGTTGTTCAGTAGGCAACTTACTTGCCAACCAAAACCCTCCAAGTTTAGAATCTCAATGAGCGTAGCATCGAGTATCAACCAACTTCAGTCTTCACCAAAGCCGGTTATCTCACTACTTTTCTAAAGGCCAAGATGAGTTAACTAGGGTTCTAAAAGTTAGTTAGTGCATTGACAACATATGGCAGCCTCATATTATCCTCAACTTGACTTAAGGAACATAAGCATCAACCAAGAAGTCACACTAACTATGGCCACCAGATCAACCATATCGGTATACGCCGTACAGTTTCCTTGGTCTATTGCCATTTACCTAAGGTACACTAGATCCGGGTTAGGATCTTTCACACATAAGAGCCCAACAAGTAAGTATAAAGCAAACAAGGCAAACAATTTTAAAGTGATCTAATTCCTAAGGGTACCCCTCTTTAATATTAAATCCCCAGCAGAGTCGCCAGTTCTGCAACACGGTGGGAGAACTGACTTTAGTTATGTTGCGGATAGCAAGAGTCACCACCGACTTTTATTTTATCCAAAGGAAAGGCATAAAAGAAAAGGAAAGACCTTATAAAAGATTTTTGGGTCCGGGGGGTAGGTTATGTAAAGGGAAGGTGTTAGCACCCTTTACATCCATGGTTATCCATGGGCTCTTAGTTACTTAGCTCACTTTAAAATGTTTTTGAAATGTGAAGTGTGTGAATAGAAATTTTCATAAGAGTTTGATAATGATCCATGTACGGATGCGTAAAAAACTTGTGTTTGAAAATTGTTTGAAATTGTGAAGTGTTTTGAAAAGTTTTTGAATAGTGAGCAAGTAACTATGAGGAACCTACCCTAAAGTTTAAGTCTTTCTGTTCTTGAATCCTTTAAATGGTAAGACTATCCCTATTATTAAGGAATAGGTAGTCATTACCTTGGATGTGAGGGACAAATAAGGGTCATCTGTTTAATGAAGGCAACTGTAGGGTGTACTAAGCAATTTTAGAGGGACTGTCATCATTATTCGAAAGGGACAAGATCATTATGAAGGCAACCATTAAGGGACTTGATCTTTTATTGTTAAGGGACTAGATGACTTTATTTTGAGGGACTTTTACTTTATACACCCTAATTGACCTTTTGATTAGGCAACAATGAGAGGTAACCCTAGAAAGTGAGATGGCGATCCAAGATCGACTTACGTGTGTGAGTGTACAGTTTTAAATATTTATCTTTTAAATTAGGTGATCTAAATTAATTTTAAATAACATACAAGTTTACACTCCCTATTTACTAACCATAGCATAAAATAAATAATAAACATTATTAATAAATATTTACACCAAGGAGCAATTACAATAATAGCAATAAAGCAATTTAAATAAATAAGCAAAATAAGCAAAATAAATAAATAAGTAATTATAAGAGGGTTAGTAGAAAATAATAATAACAATTTAAAAATAAATGGGGTTAGTAATAATCATATAAACATAAATAATAACAAGCAAAAATATTAAAATAATTAAAAGATCAAATTTTTCTTATGAACAATTATTTAAGATTAATAAGAAAAATATAAACAATTGTATTAATTATAAAGTTTTAAGTTATTTGTAAATTATATAGAAAGATAAGTTAATGATAAACACATTATAGAAATAAATATAATTACAAAATTAATTTAACAATTTTTGAATTATTCCTAAGCATACATGCAAAATTAAAATATAAACAATTTAGGTCATATTTAAAAAATAGGATTAATTATGATTATATTTACAAAATTTAATTATATTAAATAAAATATATACATGATTAAAAAAAATGTGATCATACAATTATATTTACAAATTTTTAAGGATTATAATAAAATTTTATTTACTAATTAAAATTATAAACAAGAATTACAATTAGGGTTTTTTTAGAAATTATATTTTTAGGGTTTATAAAATAAATTGAGTTTTATATACAAAATATTAAATGTTAAATATTAATCTAATTAATCAAATTATAATATATACATATTAATAAAAGAAAACAATTTATTGTAAAAACATATTATTTGAATTAAATTAAAATTATAATAATAAAGCAAATAGAAAACAAAAAAAAAGAAATAGAAAACTTACCTGGCTGGGGTTTGAACCCAGCACCTTTGGCTTGCCATCAGCAACACATACCACCAGACTACCAGCGCGCAGGTGATAATGAGATGAGAGGAATTTGTTTTATGCCTCAAACCTGGAAATCAAGAAAAAGAGAAAGAAAACAAAAGGCCTGGGGGAATCGAACCCAGGACCTTTCAAGCAATACACAAACACGTTACCATTCCTGCTGGGTGAGCGCATCTGGCAATGTAATGGCTATAATGAATTATATATTAAACCTGCTAATTAAATGGAAAAAACAAGAAAAAAATGTTGAACCCAGGATTCGATCCCTGGACCTTGGCTTCATACGCGCGTCCCCTTAACCAACTGAGCTATCATGCAACGTTGCTAAAACACAACCAACACAGAATAAAATATTATAACCATTTTCAAAAACAGAACTTGGCGCGCAGGGAGTCATCTTCAACCTCTGGATATTTGAATTTGCTGCGAAAATTGCTACGAATTTACCTGCGATTTTTCCTGCATTTAAAAAACCTACGAAATTCATAATATTTGATACACATACAATTTTGCCAAATTGATCATGCCAACATGATCAATACAGTTCATTCATGTTATTTATGTCCTTAGAAGGTATTTATATAGGCTAAATCGAAGAACCCCAATTTCAAGCTCAAAACCCTAACATGGCATCTCACGGGTTGATCATGATTTCTTTGATTTCTTTGCCCAGAAACGTTCTATACAACATCACAAACATGATTAGCCAAACAAAATTCATCAAAATTCATTGAATTTGTGAAATCGAAAAACTCATATTCAAGAACAAATATGATTCGGTTTATGCCATATGAGTGGTTTTGGATGCAAATAAGTATTGGTTTCAACTCAATGATGTCCAAGGATCATTGCTGTGTCCTCAAATTACCTTCTAATGCCTTGTATGTGGAAATCCGAATTTGAGTTTGGAGAGGTTTTTTTGGTTTGTGAAACTTACTCTTGAGACGCAGAAAATTCGTGGCTTGTGTTAGGGTTGTCTCAAGTACTTATAGAGTGATCAATTTAGGTCAAAAAATTTGGTCATTGTGTGAGAGATTTGATTGGAAAAGATTCAAAGAGATTATGCCTTAAAAATCAAATATCTTTGTATGAACACCTTCTATTTTAGGCAAATCAACATGATCTTCTTTCCACTTCAATACCAATCATCTTAATGAATTTCTAGAAGCTCAATCATATTTAAATCTTTGACTTTTATATTTTATTTTAATTTAAAATGATTTTTAATGAATTAAATCAAAATAAATAAAAATAAAATGATAAAAAATCTGATTTTTGTTGACTTGGGTCGTGCATGAGGTTATAGTATGGATTGGGTCATCATATGGCAAGCCCATTTAGAAGAAATTGGTTTTAGACCTCCATTTTCTTCATAAACCAACCAAAAATTTCCCAACTTCGCAAGGGCACATATCCTTCAATTTTAATGCTATGAGGGTGTTCTTGGACATTTTGGAAAGCTTGAAGGGTCCTCTAACCAACCCCACTGGTTTCATGTCCATATCATTTACCAATCTCAAGTTATGCCCTTTTGAAGTTGTTGACTTTTTGTTGACTTTCAAAAGGACCTATAATGTCTTAGCTCATACCTTCCAAATGAAGCACTTTTGGGCTTGGCTTGTGAGACACAAAGTTGTAGAGAATTCAATTTCCTTCAAAATGAGCTTTTGATGGAGACTTGGTGATGAAGCATGTGAAAGTTATGGCTGGTCAAAGTTCAGTTGACTTTTCCTGAGGAAACCCTAATTTAGAAACTCCTGATTCTTGATGATCTGAAATCTCCTTGATGAATCATGATCAACCCTTGATCAAATGATGAATTTTACTTCATATACTTGATGTTGGAAAAAAATCATGAAGTTTGACTTTGGTTTGACCACAGTTGACCTCAGTTTGACTTTTTAACTGCTTTGACTGATTTTGACTTATCTGATCATCTGACTGAGCAAACTTTTGAGAAAAGTCTTGAAACTTGTCATGGGGGTTCTTACACACATATAAGATGTTATGAAGCTCACTTGAAGTCTTGGAAGTCCATTTAGCCTGATTAAAGTCAAAACCCTAGATTTGGATGCACTGCTTAGGAGGTGCATTGTCTGAGGGAATTGTCAACTCTTCTGACCAATTGTGAACTTTGTGAACCTTGTGAACCATCATAAAATGTCTTGTGAACCTCATGGGAGGTATTTTGAACCTTGTGAACCTTGTGAACCTCATAAAGTATCTTGTAGACTTCATGAACCTCATGAAAGGTCTTGTGAGCATTGTGAATCTTATGAACCTCATAAAGTATCTTGTAGACTTCATGAACCTCATGAAAGGTCTTGTAAGTATTGTGAATCTTGTGAACCTTGTGAACCTTCTTAGCACACAAAGTCTTGTATTGTGAGGGCAAATTTTGGGGTGCAACACTATCTTCATCAGTTGTCTGCTTCAGCTGCCTTCATCACCAGCACTAGCATGTCAGTGGCTCATCTCCAATATCAGTCTTGATCCTCATCAGCACTTGTCTTCAGCTCTTCATCAGCATTCATGGCTACACCCAGGAAGAGCAACATATCTTACCATTTCTTTGAGCCTGTGTTGACTGGTATCAGGCAGGTCCAGTCACTTATCACCCCTGACCACATCCCATTATTCAGAGAGCATTATGGAGGTATCCTTGATATGGTTATGGACCTAGACCCTTCTCAGAGGAGCATGATCCACACCTGCCTACAGTTTTATGACCCTCCTTTGAGATGTTTCACATTCCCAGACTTTCAGCTAGGACCTCTAGTGGAGGAATTTTCATCATTGATTGGAGTACCTGTCAGGGGTGGTGTCCCCTTCAACCCAGAGATGACTTCTCCCAGCAATGGATAAGTAGCAAAAGCGTTGTACCTGGAGTCTACTTTGATTGAGCAAAATATGACAACAAAGGCTGGGATCCCTGGTTTGCACTTGGATTTCTTGATTTCTCAGGCCATCCTGAAGGCCTCTTTGGTAGAATGGAAGGCAGTCTGTGCATTCTTAGCCCTCAGCATATATGGGGTTATACTGTTTGCAAATGAGCCCAAATTTATCAGCAAGAATGCCATTCATCTTTTCCTTCTGAGGAACCCAGTACCCACATTGCTGGGAGATTTCTATTACTCCATTCATCAGAGGAATGAGAAACAAAGAGGAAAGTTGGTGAGATGCTGTGCTCCTCTGTTTCACACCTGGCTGCTCAAACACTTGCCTAAGTCAGATGCATTCCTGAATCCCCACCAACAGAAGAATTGGGCCAAGAGACTTATTACTTTGACTTCAGATGATATCAGATGGTGCACCCAGAGCACCAAAGGCAATGACATCATCACTAGCTATGGGCAATACCCAAATGTACCTCTGATAGGAGTGAAGGGTTGCATCAACTACAATCCTTTGCTATTTAAGAGACAATTGGGCTATGCTTTGGTTCACCCTCCTAGAGTGCAAGATTTAGTTGAGACCTTGTATTGTGAAGTGAAGCCAAATTCAGCTGTTGTCAGACAAGCATCCTGGGCTTGGGACAACATCCAGACAAAAGGGGTGGCTATTTTAGAGAGGTGTAATAATGTTGCTTCAGCTCAGTACTATGACTGGTCCCATGCTAGAGCTAAGATTACTGGAATGCCCTTCACCTTGGAGGACATACCTAGACCCTCTACAGTACAGCCAGCGGCAACTGTCAGCCTGGAAGAATTTGAGAAACTGAAGGAAAGGAATGAGAATCTGTCTCAAGCTTTGAAGAAAACTCTTCGGGAAAGGAGTGATGGTCGTCTGGACATTGAGAGGTTGGAGAAGCTTAGGGTGGAGCATCTGGCCAAGATTGAGAAAACAGAGGACTACATCAAGAAGTCAAGAGCTGGGGAGCAAATATTGAAGAATGCCTGTAAGGAGGCCAAGCTTCAGAAGGCTAGGACTGAACTCTATCTACAAGAAAGTCAGGCTAGGTGGGTCAGGATCACTGAAGCCCGGACACAGGAAGATCAGAGAACTCAAGCCAGGATTGAACAGTTAGAGGCCAATGAAAAGAAGCAGCAGGAAGCTTTGCTGGCAGCCCAGAAGGAGATTGCAGAGTTGAAGCTTAGGGATGGTTTGAAAAGATCAAAGGATCAGGACAGGCACAAGAAGCTGACCACTGCCATTGCCACCAGGAACCTCCTCATTAGGACCATTACAGAGCACCCAGCTGGTCCAGTGACTGAGGCACTCCTGAAGGAGGTCAAAGAGGATGAGTTTGGATTGAATGTTTGACTTCTTTGCTTGTTGTTCATTTCCATTGGATGTACTTTTCTTTTTGTTGTATTTTTGACCCTCCAATGGCATGTGTTGTAAAACAAACTATGTATTGTTCATCATTTGTATTGTATTAGTTTGATTTCATTGGGTTTCTTTTCTCAAGCAAACATCAAAGCATCTTCCTCGAGGTCTGGAAAGGTCAAAACCAAGAACCAAGCCGGATACCTTGGAAAATAAATAAGCATACTGCATTGCATACTAACTTTTGTTTTGTTTTGTAGGTTTTTGTTATTATTTGTTTGTTTCTAACTCTGTTGTGGTTCAGGAAATATTGCTCGCAGAAGAGTGTTCCCTGTCAACCGTGCACACCGGTATCCTACTCGCAACAACCTTATGGGTATTATAATGGAGCAAGTACAGCAAGACCTGACTGAGGTCAGAACCCAGATGGCTAATGAAAGAATGGAGATGAGAAACCAAATGGCCCAATTCATGACTGTGATGACTGGCTTGGCCCAAAGCCAAGAAAGGTTAAGGGCATTGGTAGAAAGACAAACTCCCGAGGAACCTAACCCTGGAACTAGAGGAACAAGTAATAATGAGAGGGGTCAGCCTCATGTTAATCCACCAGTATTTGGACCTCATCTAGATCCGGAAGTTCACATCCAAGGAAATGTGCAAGGAAATACTGCTGGAGGAAGAATCTTGCAAGAAGATCCCCAAGAAGAGCAGTTTACTGTCATGGGAGCTGGAGACGAAGTTTATGATAGGAGGTTTGATGAAATTGCTGAGAAACTGAGATCTTTGGAGTCTCAAAATTCCTTGGGTTTCGATGTAATGGATATGGGGCTAGTGGATGGGGTGAGAATTCCCCACAAATTCAAACCCTCGTGCTTTGAGAAATACAATGGAACCTCCTGTCCACGAACTCACCTGCAGTCTTTTCTTGGGAGACTTAAAGCATATACCATGGATGAGAAGCTGTGGATGTTCTACTTTGAAGACAGTTTGACTGGGGCTTCAAGAGAGTGGTATTCACACTTGACCAGAGCTACTATCAGATGCTGGAAGGACCTAGCTGAGGCTTTCATCAGACAATATCAATACAATCTGGACATGGCTCCTAACAGGACCCTCCTAATGGGAATGTCTCAATCTTCCAGAGAAAGTTTCAGAGAATATGCCCAAAGGTGGAGACAGCTTGCTGCTGCTGTCCAGCCACCCATGTCGGAAAGAGAAATGGCCGACATGTTCATGAATACCTTGCAAGGAACATATATTGATAGGCTGACTGCCTTTTCTTCCACCAGTTTTGCTGACGTAGTTATAGCCGGTGAAAGAATTGAAAGTCTATTAAAAATGGGCAAAATTTCTGATAATGGTACAAGTTCGTCCAGTAATCCCAGGAAGCCTTTTGTGGGACCTCGAAGGACCGGTGAGACAAACTCCATCCATGCCAACAGAGGCAGACCTCAATATGTTCACAGATCAGTAGCAGCTGTCACTATTCCAGCTCCGATTCCTCAGCAATCAGCATATCCACAACAACAACCACATTATCAACAGCAAGTTCAGTATCCGCAACAGAGAACCTACAACAACAATAACAGCAATCAACAACAACGACCCTTTCAGCAAAGACCATCACAGGCAAACAGGGTGATTGACCCTATCCCTATGCCTTATGCTGCCTTATTGCCACAACTCCTGAAGCTTAACTTGGTTGAGTTAAGGACATTGGCACCACCAGATCCCTCCAATCTCCCAAAGAATTACGATGTCAACGCCAGATGTGCTTTCCACTCCAATGCACCTGGCCACAATACTGAGAAGTGCAGAGCACTGCAAATGAAAGTTCAAGATCTGGTGGATTCTAAAGCCCTCAACTTCGCACCTCCTCCGAATGTCAACAGAAATCCTATGCCTAATCATGGTGGGCCGAGGATTAATGCTATTGAGGAAGACAAACCATCTACTTTGATCACCAGTGTTGCACAAATTCGAACACCTCTGGTCGAAATTAAAGCCCAGCTTCTAGAGTGCCAGGTGTTCCCCGGGTGTGAGCTCGGTTGTGGGTATTGCAACATTGCAGTCAACGGGTGTGATAATTTGAGAAGCGGCATAGATGGTCTTATCAAGGATGGTATCCTTCAAATCTCAACAACGGTGCCTACAAATCCAGCAATTCCTTTGACAACAATTCCTGATTTTTCTACAACAGCAGCAACAATCATTCCTACCGATTCATCAATATCATCAGCCATGGCTTCATCCATCACTACAAGAAGTCAAATTTCAACAACCATTCCTTCTACAACATCAGCATCCATTTTATCAGCAGAATCTTCTACAACGCCAACAGAAATTAATGAAGATGTCTCAGCAGTCACCATCTACTATGATCCATCAAGTGTTCCTCCAGACAACAACTTTCAACAACAAACAGTGGCACCTCCTGCCAGGCCACCAGTCACAATTTACTATGATCCGCACAGCATTACAGTACCCTCCTCTGCAGCAGTTAGTCCAGTCACCATTACGGTGCCTGGACCCGTTCCTTATGAAAGCAGTAATGCCATACCTTGGCATTATGGCTCTGATCTCTACTGCAACGGGGAGAAAATCACTCTGGATTCATCAACCTCTTCTCCACAAATTGATAATGTTGGGGGAGGCAGAGGCTTCACCAGAAGCGGACGCCTTTTTGCCTCACAAACACAAAGACCTAATGCGGAAGCAGAAGCTGCTGCCAAAGCTAGAGGAAAGAGTGTGATATCTGAAGAGCCAATTATCAAAGAAACTCAGAAGACATCTTTTGAACAAGATGTAGACGAGTTCATGAGAATCATAAAGAGAAGTGATTACAAGGTGGTGGATCAGCTTCACCAAACCCCCTCAAAAATCTCCATATTATCCCTGTTGATGTGTTCTGAAGCTCACAGGAATGCATTATTGAAAGTCCTGCACGCAGCTTACGTGCCGGACGAAATCACTGTTAACCAGCTAGAAACTGTGGTGGCAAATGTCAATACCAGTCATGGACTAGGCTTCACCAATGCTGACTTAACAACAGAGGGACGTAACCACAACAAGGCTTTACATATCACCCTGGAGTGCAAGGGTGTTGTTCTATCTCATGTACTGGTGGACACTGGGTCGTCACTCAATGTTCTACCAAAGAAAGCCTTAGTGAAGCTGGAGTATGATGGCTTGGCATTGCGACCGAGTAATTTGGTGGTGAGAGCATTTGATGGCTCTAAAAGATCAGTGCTTGGAGAGATTGATCTGCCTGTGATGATTGGCCCGCAGACTTTTAAAACTACCTTATATGTGATGGACATTCAGCCGGCCTACAGCTGTTTGTTGGGTAGACCCTGGATCCACGCCGCTGGCGCTGTTACGTCTACCCTTCACCAGAAGCTGAAATTCGAGTGGGAAGGCCAGATCATCACCATCTGTGGGGAAGAAGACATCTTTGTTAGCCATCTGGCTACGTATAAGTACATAGAAATGGACGGGGAGATCCATGAAACCATGAGCCAGGGGTTTGAGGCCCTGAACATTAATGAAGCATCTGTTGTACTGGGAACCTCCATAACGTCATATCAGCAAGCCCGGAAGGTTGTTGAAGAGGGTACTGCCCAAGGCTGGGGCAAGCTGCTGCCCGTGGAAAAGAAAGAAGACAGATTTGGGTTGGGTTACAAACCAACTCATCAGGATCAATCAGAGGCTGCAAAGGAGCCCAATTTTGTCAGCGGGGGAATGCTCACCCCAGATGATGTGAATAATTTGGAAGACGAGGAGGAAAGCGACCGCAACCTGGAGAGTTGGATACGTCCAAGGATCCCGGGGAGCCAAGTCCTTAACTGGTCTTCCCAGGAAATTATAAGGGTTACTCCTGCAGAGTAATTATTATTTCCTGTATTTTAAAGCATGCATCAAGTCTTGCATCTTACCCAAGATGACAAGACTCATTTTGTAATCGGGCCATCTTGTAATTTTGTGCAAATGGATTAATCAATGAATATCGGACATCTTTTTCAAATGAGTCTTTTCCTTTTTCGCTCACTGTCTTTTCATTTTTTCTTTTTGTACAAAAATAAAATGGCAATGTTTTCCAAAATGATAACTTCATTTCACTCTTTCTAAACAAGATTAAAATTGATCACTAAAATAAACCAATCTAAAAACCTTGCAGAGAGTGCCCTCCAGATTGCACCGACAACAACACTGCTATGGCTTCGTATGACTTGGACAATCCAATCAATCAAGCTGATGAAGGGGTTGAAGAAGATTACGAGCTACCTGAAGAGCTAGCCAGGTTGTTAAGGCAAGAGGAGAAGGTTATCACTCCTCATCAGGAGGAGATTGAAACAATTAATCTTGGTACGGAAGAAGACGTGAAAGAGGTTAAGATCGGGGCCTGCCTACAAGATTCAGTAAAAGAACAACTGATTGATATGCTTCGGGAATACGTGGATGTTTTTGCTTGGTCTTATCAGGATATGCCAGGGTTGGACACCGATATTGTCATGCACAAGCTGCCGTTGAAAGAAGATTGCCCACCAGTAAAACAGAAGTTGCGCCGTACTCGCCCAGATATGGCAATGAAGATTAAAGAAGAGGTACAAAAGCAGTGGGACGCTGGTTTCCTTGCTGTAACTAGCTACCCGCCGTGGGTTGTTAATATCGTACCTGTGCCTAAGAAAGACGGCAAGGTGAGGATGTGTGTGGATTACCGGGACCTGAACAGAGCCAGCCCAAAAGATGATTTCCCTTTACCTCACATTGATGTATTTGTTGATAATACGGCTCAGTTCTCGGTATTCTCCTTCATGGACGGATTTTCAGGATACAATCTGATCAAGATGTCACCTGAAGACAAGGAGAAGACAACTTTCATCACACCCTGGGGCACGTTTTGTTACAAAGTGATGCCGTTCAGACTAAAGAATGTGGGTGCCACTTATCAACGGGCCATGGTAACATTATTCCATGACATGATCCACAAAGAAATTGAATGTTACGTGGATGATATGATTGCCAAGTCCCTCACAGAAGAAGACCACCTGGTGAATCTGCTGAAACTATTCAAGCGTCTGAGGAAGTACCAATTGAAGCTAAACCCCAACAAGTGCACATTCGGGGTACGATCCGGTAAGCTGCTGGGATTTATTGTGAGTGAGAAAGGGATTGAAGTTGACCCTGACAAAGTCAAAGCCATTCAAGAAATGCCTGCACCGAAGTCAGAAAAAGAAGTTCGGGGGTTCTTAGGTAGATTGAACTACATTTCACGGTTCATATCTCACCTTACGGCAACCTGTGAACCTTTATTCAAGTTGTTAAGAAAAGAACAAACGGTCAGGTGGAATGAAGATAGCCAGAGGGCTTTTGACAAAATCAAGGAGTACTTGCAAGAGCCTCCGATCCTTATGCCTCCAGTTGAAGGAAAACCTCTAATCATGTACTTGACAGTATTAGAAGAGTCAATGGGGTGTGTGCTGGGCCAGCATGATGAGTCTGGTCGAAAAGAGTATGCGATATACTACCTAAGCAAAAAGTTTACCGACTGTGAACAACGTTATTCACTGCTCGAGAAAACTTGTTGTGCTTTAGCGTGGGCTGCTCGCCGACTAAGGCAGTATATGTTGACCCACACTACCTTATTGATCTCAAAGATGGACCCAATTAAGTACATTTTTGAGAAGCCAGCACTTACTGGACGGTTTGCAAGATGGCAAATGATTCTCACAGAATATGATATTCAGTACACATCTCAAAAGGCCATCAAAGGCAGTGTATTGTCCGATTATCTTGCTGAGCAACCCATTGATGATTACCAGCCTATGAGATTTGACTTCCCTGATGAAGACATCATGTTCATAAAGGCAAAAGATCATGAAGAGCCTGTTCACACTGAAGGGCCTGACCCAGAAGAAGAATGGACTATGATGTTTGATGGGGCTGTTAATATGAATGGTCGTGGTGTTGGTGCAGTACTCATTACACCCAAAGGAGTTCACATGCCTTTCTCGGCAAAACTCACTTTCAACTGCACTAACAACGAAGCTGAATACGAAGCTTGCATTATGGGTCTGGAGGAATCCATTGACCTCAGGATCAAGACTTTGACTGTGTTCGGAGATTCAGCTTTGGTAATTAATCAAACCAACGGCAAATGGTACACTCACCAGGATCATATGATACCTTACCGGGATTATACAAGGAGGTTGTTGACTTTCTTCACAACGGTCAAGCTTGAGTATATCCCTCGAGACGAGAATCAGTTTGCGGATGCTCTGGCTTCCATTTCGTCCATGATCAAAGTTCAAGCTGCCAACTTTGTGCCTCGGATTTCAGTATCCAGACTCGACAGACCAGCATACGTATTTTCAGCAGATGTTGTTAAAGATGATAAGCCTTGGTTCCATGATATCAAATGCTTCTTGGAGGATCAAACATACCCACCTGGGGCATCTTCCAATGACAAGAAGACATTAAGAAGGCTAGCTGGTAGTTTCTTCCTGAATACTGATGGTTCCCTGTATAAGAGAAACTTTGATACGGTGCTCCTCAGATGCGTTGATAGGACAGAAGCAGACTTGTTGATGCACGAGGTGCACGAAGGATCTTTTGGTACCCATGCGGGAGGGCATGCTATGGCTAAAAAGTTGCTAAGATCAGGTTATTACTGGATCACAATGGATGCAGACTGTTGTGCCTATGCCAGAAAATGCCATAAATGCCAGATCTATGCGGATAAAGTGCATGTGCCTCCAAATCCTTTGAATGTGATGTCTTCACCCTGGCCCTTTGCCATGTGGGGCATTGATATGATTGGCAAGATTGAACCGACTGCTTCAAATGGCCACAGATTCATCCTGGTAGCCATTGACTATTTTACCAAGTGGGTTGAAGCAGCTTCCTATGCAAACGTTACAAGGCAAGTGGTAGCCCGATTTCTGAAGAGAGACATCATTTGTCGGTATGGAGTCCCCGAGCGAATCATTACTGATAATGGTTCCAATTTGAACAATAAGATGATGGCAGAACCATGTCGGGACTTCAAGATCCAACACCACAATTCTTCTCCTTACAGGCCAAAGATGAACGGCGCTGTTGAGGCAGCTAACAAGAATATCAAGAAGATTGTACAAAATATGGTGGTCACCTATAAAGACTGGCATGAAATGCTACCATTTGCCTTGCATGGGTACCGTACGTCAGTCAGAACATCCACTGGGGCAACACCGTATCAGCTTGTGTATGGTATGGAGGCAGTCCTACCTGTTGAAGTTGAATTACCCTCCCTGCGGGTACTGATGGATGTTAAGTTGAAAGAAGCAGAGTTGGTCCGATCCCGATACGAACAACTGAATCTGATTGAAGAAAAGAGATTAGCTGCAATCTGTCATGGGCAGCTGTATCAGAAAAGAATGAAGAAAGCCTTCGATCAGAAAGTCAGGCTCCGAGAGTACCAAGTAGGAGATCTTGTGCTGAAAAGACTCCTCCCTCCTCATACAGACCACAGGGGCAAGTGGACTCCGAATTATGATGGTCCGTTCATAGTAAAGAAAGTTTTCTCGGGTGGAGCACTGATGCTCAGTACTATGGATGGTGAAGACTTCCTGTCCCCTGTGAATTCAGATGCAGTTAAAAAATACTTCGCCTAAAATGACCCGCTGGACATAAAAACAGAATGTAAGTCCAGGCAAAAATAGGGCAACCCGGCGAGTCAAAAACAGAATAAAAGACTCGGGCAAAAATAAGGGAAAATAAATATTAAAAAAAAGGGGTACACCCGCTGAGTTGAAAAGCCGCATTGGACAACTCAGGAAAAAATGGGTATCCCGGTGGATTGAAAACCCGAAAGGGCGATCCACGCAAAATAAGGGAATAAGCGAACAACTGCATTCTGAATCCACCTGTATCACTTACAACAAGGTGAACTCCGAAAGGTTCGAGCGTCGGTCAGAATCAGCCTTCTTCAGAAGGCAAGACGAGAAGAACGTCAGAGTCATACGAGTCATAGTAAAAGGGGAAGCTCACTGAAGTGTCATCAACATTGCCACTGTCTTTTGGTTTCTCAATTTGTAACAATCTCCTCATTCGAGGAGATTTGTTTCTATGACTATATCTTGCCAATTCAGGGCACACGAATTAATAAAATCAGATTTTCAGTCATGTTTCGTCTCGTACATTTTATTTTTTCGTTTGCAAAAATGTCCGATATCCTTGAGATATTAATTGCATAAATACAGATGCTTCCCTTCTAAAAATATGTGCTTACAGGAAATATATTTGCTCCTGGGAGTGTCTAAACTCCTATGACAGAATCCAGTAAGGGATACCTCGAGATACTTGTACGTTTCTTTGTCATACAGGATTGCAGGTGTTCAAAGCACAGCATGGGGCATGAAAGCTTCTTCCCAGTGGGTTGCCAAATCATTATTTCCTCAGCACACCTTCCAAACAGCACCAGAGATGCTTTCTCCCTATCAGGTTTGCCAGGCATCACTTCTCCAACATTTCCTTCAGATCAGTACCAGAAGGTGTTCATATCCCCAGCTGAGTTGTCAAGTATCATCCTCAGCGGGATCCCCACAGAAATCTTTAGGAAGATCTTTCAGTGATCTTTCTTCTTCCCCAGCCAAGTGTTAGATAGGAAACCATCTCCCCACAGAGTTTCAGCCTCTATTCAGAAGGGCAACGCCTAGAAATCTCCCAACAGAGTGACGAAAGCTCCCGCAAACCCCAGCTGGGTCCCTCATTACCGAGATGGGTCTATCAGTGATCTAGCTCCCCATGCAAAGTCAGACATGTCAGATCTACTAATGATATCATCCCCAGCTGGGATATCTACTTCAAGCAGATCAGCCATAGATCTCCACAGCAACGGGATCCGAATCCCGGATCTCTATCTTTGCATAATCATAGCATTCGCATCATATTTTCCCCCACAGAGCGTAGCATTCCGTCTAATACGGAGCATTACGGCAAAAATTAAACATATTGCATAAACATAAGCCGTGTGTCGAACTGAACACTTGCAAATACTGACAATCCATCAACAATATACAGAATATTTCACAATTCCCCACCAGAGAGCCAAAGCATTTCCCTTACAGATACAGATACACACTCCTTTTGGCACTCGTGCGTGTCATCATTTCCCAGTAAAATTGCCCGAGCAAACAGACACTTATACTACAGATGCTTCTTGACACTCGTCTGTGTCATACCTCAGCAGAAAGCCAAAGTGTCCCCTTTGCACTCACTAACACAGATACATATATATATACAACTTCCTTGACAATCGTCCGTATCACCTTCTCCAGCATAGTTGCCTAAACAATGATTGCAAAACCAAATTTTTGTTTATAATACACCTCTTCCGACACCCGTCCGTGTCGTGTTCTCCCCAGCAAGTTAAATACTCGTCTGAGTCTCGCTCCTGCTTTTTACTCATACAGATACTCGTCCGTATCTTGTATATACCACTTATATCCCCTCGGATTCGACACTCGTCCGTGTTCTTTGTTAACTAGTTGGTACTCGTCCGTATCATCATCTCTGAACATGCGACAAGCGTTTATTTCTGCTGATACTCGTCCGTATCATAGTCTTAAGGATGCTCGTCCGCATCTTTAATCTATACACCGTGTCAAACACTTATGCCTTCCTCTCTTGGATTTAGACATTCGTCTGTGTCTACCCTTCCCCAGAAGAATCCCCAACAAAACTTGTTAAAATATTTTTTCTATCTGACATTCGTCCTATGTCATGATACCTTTCGGCAGCCGTACCCTGCCAGGTGATCGTCCTTCACCTTTTTGATGATCGTCCTTCATCACCCCCAGTGGAGTTTCTATTCATTAGAACCCCTTCCTATCCGACATTCGTCCTATGTCGTGATATTTTCAGCAGCCGTCCCCTGCTAGGTGATCGTCCTTCACCTCTTGATGATCGTCATTCATCATTCTATCCGATGGCCGTCCCCATCGTTGATCTTGTTATCTGACATTCGTCCGATGTCATGATAAATCCCGAGAGCAGCCGTACCCTGCTAGGTGATCGTCCTTCACCTTTTGATGATCGTCCTTCATCATGCTTATCCGATGGCCGTCCCCATCGTCGACCTTTTCATCCGACATTCGTCCTATGTCGTGATGCTTTCGGCAGCCGTACCCTGCCAGGTGATCGTCCTTCACCTTAGATGACCGTCCCTCATCTTATCCCCAACGGAGCAGCCGTCCCCTGCCAGGTGATCGTCCTTCACCTTTGATGACCGTATCTCATCATTTATTTCATTTATGCCTTGAGCTTGATGGTCGTCCCCATCATTTACCCATAATCCCCAGAGAGTCTTATAGCTTTACTTGATGGTCGTCCCCATCATAATCTATTATATCCCCAGCATGTCGGCCGTCCCCGTCATCGCTTCATCCCCAGCAGTCGTCCTCTGCTCGACGGTCGTCCTCCGTCGCCCGCACTTTATAATTATACTTTATTTTCTTTTACAATCTATATCCCTTTTCTTCTTCATTCTGTGAGTGCAAATTTTGGACTGTCTTTGGTATTCAACCACAAGTTATCTTGTTTGCCTGTTAAGCCGTTGCTTACATCCTGCACAGCTAACTCATGTTTGAATAGGAGCAGCTGTAAACACCCCAAATTTGCCCTCACCCATTCACTCCATGTCTTGTGATCTTTACATGTGCATAAATTCAATCATAGCATCTCATACCACATTTTGGATTCACTGCATTGATTCAAAGTCATCTGCATCTAGGGTTTGTGATCTGAGCCATCCCTGAGCCATTTGAGCCACTCCAAAGGTCTTCAATCATCTCAAGGGGGTCCATGAATGTTCAAGCATCATATTGTATCCTCACAAGGTCAAAGAAGTCAAAGAATCACAAGAACTGAGAAAAGCATGGAAGCAGAGCCAGGTTTAACTGCACAGATGACTAGAATTAGGGTTTTGGTTTCAAAGGCCATAACTCCAAATTTTTTGGTCATTCTTCTTTCTATTGGTCTCTATATGTTATGAGGATCATGCATATCAATTTTCATGGAGAAATTCCATGGGGAAGGCATCTGATCAAGGGATGACTTCTTGAGCAAGTCAGTGCAAAATCAGGGCATCTGAGGCCCCCCAATGACCCAACCAAAGGGTTTTCTCCATCATTTTGAATGTGTATGATCTTTATTTGATCATAGAAGATGTCAGAAGTTCACAAAATTGAAGAATTTCAAGCCATTTGCAAAGTTGCCCTTTTGGGAAAGTGACTTGTAATGAAAACTTGCCATTTTGGGAAAGTTTTTCAACCTCCTCTTTTTGATTCAAAAATGCTTCAAATGAGAAAACTTTGGTCATGAAAGTTGTAGAATGGATCCTCCCATTTTCAGAAAGTACAAGAACTCATTCTAATTCATTTTGGATCAAAAGTTATGGCTTGTCAAAGTTGGCAAAAATCACATAATTTCATGTTTTACACCAAAGAGGCAAAGTTGCAAAACCTCATGCCAAGGAAAAATGTGACTTCAAATGGACTTCTATGCATTACACAAACATAAACCATGACCTAAAAATCAGAATGCACCAAAGAATTGTTCATTTTTATGCCTTGATCTTTAAGAAACTTCAAAAGGGCCAAACTTTGTGAAATTTGCAAAACCTCACATAAACTCAAATCCACTTGCTGCATTGCCTCAAATTCATTTCCATGGTTCTCCTTGATCACAGCTGAGCCAAGACATGCCCTTGTACCATGACTGAACCAGCCCATACCTCCTCTTACACAAAAGTTGACTTTTGGCAAAATGGACCATACCAATCAACATAGGCCAGCAACAACTCTCTGACCTATCCCAACTTGATACATGTACCAAAAGGAACTCAACACAACACACAACACAGCCTAATCTCTCCCACAAGTCAGCATTCTCCAAAACCTCCCTTTATGCATTTTCATTCGAATCTCTCCATACAAGCTTCAAACCTCAAAACAAATCCCACAGAACAACTCACCCTAGCCTTCTGATCATTTCCCAACCATCAATTTGCTCTGAAAGGCCCACAACCAAAAACACGATTTTCCACCCCTCCTGAACAGAACTTCATCAATCTCTCAAACCAGCCATAAGAAATTCCAAACAAGCATTGCAAGCTTCTCAGGGGGTTCATTAAAGGCATCTTGGACCAAAGAAGCAGCCAAAAGTTCCAAAGATCAAAGCTCCAGTTCAGGTGAGCTCAAGAACAATTTTTCCAGAAACTTGTTTTTAAGTTACTAAATGGTTCTTTATGCTTCACTGATCATGTTGATGTGTTTTGTTTTGAAAATGGTTGAGAAATGAGTATGTATTCATGTTCTGAAATTTTTTGACCTAGAACTGTTTTGATTCGATTCTCACTTTTGATGTGTTTTAAATGTTGTTTGTTTGTTGATTCTTAATGTATGATGTATGGGGATCATTTCTGGGCAGAGAGATTGGATTTTAGAAGCCTAGGGAAGAAGATAGCAATTTTCAGGGAGAGGTGTGGCCGGAGAAGATGACCGGAGGTCATTTCCGGCCACCTGAAAGTCATTAGTGCATTAATGGTGATTAGGGTTCAGTTTGAATTTGGGTCATAGATCTTGTTGACTAGGGTTGACCCGCGCGCAAATGAGTGGTCCAGATCTCTCATTAGAACCCTAATCTTATAATTAGATTTAATTAATTAGGTTTAATTTTAATTCAGCCAGTTTGAATCTGGGCCACAGGATCTGGCGCCAGTCAATTCCCTCCATTTTCATTTAAATGCCAGCCATTGGATTTGCATACTTTCTCTTTAATTCAATTTTTATTTCATTTTATTTGTTTTATCTTTCACGAATTATTAAAAATAGTAAAACATGTTTAAAAATTCTGAAAATTTTTGTCAAGCATTTCATTAATTTTCAGAACCCAAAAATATTTTTATTTTTATTTTTTGCATTAAAAATCATTTTTAAATCATTTAAATGTTTATTTTTAATTAGTTAATGAAAATTAATTAATTAAAAATGCATTTAGGTATTTAAAAATCACCAAAAAATCCACATTGCATTTCAAAACATTTAGAAACATTATCAAACTCTCAAAACAAATTTCTTTTTGGTCCTTGAACTATTTTGACCTTTTTCATTGGAATTAAATTCATTTGAAGACAATATTTTTGTTCAAACTTGGAAAAATCCATTATGCCTAACCATTGAGAGTTTGATGATGGTTCTTCTTGCATTGCATCCTTCATAGCATGTAGTTTATAGGATAAAATTGGTTTGAATTCATATTTCATTTTCAATTTGTTTTGTATTTTTCATTGTGAGGTGTCCCAAAACCCTAATTGACTTGAGAAATTCATAACTTGCACTAGGTTAAGAGTTAGGTCCCCTCCTTTGGGCAGTGAACTTGTGTAGGGTTAGGGTTCCCTTTTTCCCATTTTCAATTTTTTATCACTTCATTTGCTTCTGGTTTTGAATTTTTGCATTGTATGTTGTATGTAAACCCTAATTTGTGTCTTCCTTTGCATGCATCTCTCATTTGCTTGCATTTAAGAACTTTCCATGACATTTTGTGCATCCACATGATTCATAATACATCTTAGGACATATTAGAATCATGTTTGATCATTGCACCATTCCTTTGCCATGTTACATGTTCATTTCATTTCATAAACATTCATGAGTCTTTATGGTTCAAAGCATGCCTCATTTGCATCCTTATGCTTGTTTGATCACTCTCATCTCTTGTCATGTGTTTGCATCATCTCTTAGCATCATTAACATCATGTTTATGCTTCTGGCTTTGGTTTTCACCATGGCATTTCATCTCATTTGCATTGCATTTCATTTCTTTTGCTAACTTTTCAGGTGGTAAGTTGTTTTGAGAAGTGAATTTGCCTTCACTTCTCACAATCTCTTCTCATCCCTCTCTTTCATCATTGCTGCATTTTATCTTGTGTATTAGAGTGAGCTTTCTCATTCATGCTCTCTCCCACTTTCTTCCTTCAAGAAACTTGCCTTCTTAAGTGAAGCAAGTTGTCTTGCTTCTCTCTGCTTCTTCCTCCTTCCATCTGCTTCCTTCCTGGTGGTTTCTCTAAAGACTTTCTTGCAAGCCTCATTAACCTTAGGAGCAACTAAGCCTGATAACAATTAGGGTTTGATTAGTCCCCCCATTTAGCTTTTACCTTTGTGTCATCATTGAGTCTTCTCTTCTCATCTCATAATCAAGGACTAAACCCTAAAGGTTTTAAGGCTTTGTGATTAAGCTTATGTCTGCATCCTTCTATTAGGATGGAGTGTGTAACTTTAATCCTAAATGTTAAACCCTTAATGTGTTTAAATCCTTTAATCAATCCACCTAATAATCACTAAGACATCAAGCTTGTAACTTGGGCCTTGCATTAGGGTTCTAATTCTTCCTTAATTGGTTAAGAAGGACTAACCCTAGTGTTAATGGACAAGTCCCCCTCAAGTTGTCTTACAAACCATAAAAATCACTTCTTCATCTTATCATTAACTAAAATCCACTTTAATAAAGGCTTTGTTTTGTCATGAGGTTAATCCCTAATCATGGATTAAGTTGAGGAGCCTTCCCCAGCTTAAATGTTCTCATATATTATCCTTCTATTAGGATGGTGTAATGAGTCCATTAAATCCTTGATTATGGCTTAAACTCATTACTTAACACTAAACAAAAACAACAAAAACATCTAAATAAATATAAGTAGATTAATGATCTTAATCCTACATCATGGTGATTAAATGTGAGGTGCTTACTTCACACTTAAGGTATTTTCATTACCCCTAATCAGAGGGAGGATGTGATGAGTTTACTAACCCTTTGGTTTAGGCTTAAGCTCATTTTCTTATGACAAACTCCAAAAAGCAATAAAAGATTGAAAACACAAAAACAAACAATAATCGTCTCCTTCGGGATTCTTTTCTCATCATACTCACTCACAAACAAGAACTTGCTTCTTCCGTCTAATGCAAGACAGTTTGCACCTGAGCCAGACAGGTCATACACTTGAGCATGGACAAGTAAGCAGTTCACAAGTCAATTTATCTTTCAGTCTCTTTGGGTCTAACTACGGTGTTCTGACTTCCTCATTGCACGAGAGGATACGTAGGCATAACTTAACAGTTATCGAACAAAAGTCTCTGTATATTCCCCCTCTTCCAGATTCATTCTTTAAGCCTCATGGTCTTGAGCATTTCACTCTTGTTCTTACACTGACACTTTTCTTATACACTCCACTTTTTTTTCTTTTACACTGACACTTGCATTCTTTCCAGCTTCGATACACAAATTGCACTGACACTACCCCTTTAAAACACAAATCTTTTAAGCGTGGATCCCGTCGAGTACGACGGACAATCTGGGTGCTAATACCTTCCCAGGTTGTAACCAACCCCCTTTCTCAGTCTCTCTGGTTCGCAACCGTCTTATCCATCTTTTCTTAGGTTTATGCAGCATTACCTTTCCTCCGGGATAAAAATGCCTAGCTGGCGACTCTTGTCTTCTGAGTTCACCCTTGTGTGTTCTCTCTCCTTTCGCCGACCGTTCGCGTCTGTACCCCATTTGACCTGGCCTCATTTGGTGGGAGCGACACGTTGTAGCTTTTGTCTTGCATCTTCGCATTGCATATCATATCATTTCATCCGCTTTTTCAGTCAAAATTTTAGGCATTCTGATATTTAATCCTCTTCCACCTTGAATGTCCAAAAAAAAACTTTGTTGCTCGTAAATTTCAGGTTCAGGATGATTAAATAGGGGCCAGCTGTCATACCCTAAATTTTGACCAGAAAATTTTCGATTTTTTTTATCATTTGACGCATTTTTGTCGGTATACCGAAAATCAATCATTTTTGCATTTTACATCTCATTAACTATTAAACATGAGTACTCGGTCAATTTTATTGTTCAATGTCCTTTAATTCTTAATTTTAGATTTTTGTCATTCAAACCTTTTTATACTATATGATTTTTTTTTTAGATAGTTAGTTTGGTGTTTATTTTTTTTGTCAATTTAAGTTTATTCAGAGAATATGTTAAGTTTTAATTTAATCAATCTAATCTAATTTTGATTTTAGTTTAGTTTATAAGTCTTATTTTATCTACCATTTCATTAGTTTCTTTTATTGTAATTTCAATTTATGTAGTTTTTTTTATTCAATTGGTTAATCTTAAACATAAAATTAATTTTAATCTAGTTAGTGTTATCTGGTTGGTTGCTTATTTTCTTTTTCTTAAATAATTAAAAAAAAAATGTTTAGTTTTGTTTATCTATTTTTTATCTCATTTTCAATATTGTGATCGTTCCAAGTTAACTTTTATTTAAGTTCATTTCCTTTTATTTTTATTTTTCTTATTTTAAAACAGATTTTAAAAGATTTTATTTTTTATCAAATTTATATTTAGGCTAATTCAGTTGTTATTGTTAATATTATTTTTATTTTTATTTTTATTTTTATTATTGTTATGTTAATTTATTTTAGAAAGTTTACAAATCAAACAAAAAACCAATTGTATAGTCCAACTTTGACTTCTGCACAATGCCACAACAGTCCAACTTTGTCATCCCCAAATTTACACACAAAAAAAGCAAAAAAGCACAGCCTGCTCCATCTGCATCACAACAGCAAAACCTGTATCAAAACACATACACCAAAATGGGACTAATACAACCTGCACAAAAAAGGCAAAGGCAGAGGCTCTAAACCAAAAAAATTCAAAAGAAAAGAATCTACAATTTTAAGAGAGGGGAGGCAGAAACGGGAAAGGGGGCTCCAAAAACTTTACGGAAAAACCAACAAAAACAGGACATCAATAGCTTGCAACCTGAAAAACAAAACAAGCCACTTTCACCTGAAGAAAACCTCAATCTTCAACCCTCCACTTTTTCAATAACATCCCTTCCCATCATCCTCAGCCTCACCACACAATCTGAAACATAAACACGAAACAACAATCCCAACTACACCAAGCTTCTACCAAACTTTAAACACAAGATGAACACCGCGGAACTCAAACCGTTTTTCTACAAACCTTCAAACTCGAATCTTTCAACTTCGACACTTCACCATCACCATAACCATAAACTTTCCATTTTCTCTTTACACAACACAGTAGAAAGAAAAACCCAAATATGTAACCGTTGGACACCAGCCACACACATATCAGACCAACTACTTGAAACACCCTGGAACCAAAAACTCGAAAACGAAAAAACCCCTCATTTATTAATCCTTCTCTTTTCTTCGGAACCTCTGATCTCTTTTGTTCTTCCCCTCTATTCACGCGTTTTTTTTTCTTGGATTCGATCTTGACTCAAGACACATTACTCCAAGCACAGATCCGTGCAATTTCTTTTCTTTTTCATGCTGCAATTGCAAAGATTTCATCTTGACGCAACTTGAGGACATGGGTCGATGTTAGAAGTTTACTCTGCTGGTCAAAATCAGATTTTTTTTTTGTTCTTGAAACCAAGGCAAAATCCAAACCAAAAAAACACACATCAAGAGTCAGAACCGTTTTCGACTTCTTGAACACACAATCACCGCGAAACCCATCAACTCACCCATACCACTTTTCTAAAAAAAAACTCACAACAAAACACAACATCACTCCGTCAATCCGCGAAAACGCCGAACCGAAAACCCGCAAACCGCCGCGAAACCCGTTCACCACCTTAGCTCCACCGATGAGAAATCGTCCACCACCACCGCTAAAAAACGGCGAGAAACCACCGAGTAAACACATGACCACCGTCCAACATCTTGCAACACCCTTCGACGAACCATCGAGAACCGCCATGAAACATTTTCCTTCATCTTCCGTCATACCGCGAAACTGCCGTTGAGAAACTGAAGAAAAGGGAGAATCCGAGAGGGCCGTCGCGTGAGAGTAGGACTCGAGAAAGCGGGCCACCGTTCCATTTGTATTGGTGGAGGGTTTCACACATTTTGTTTTTCCCTGAATAGGGTTTGGAAAAGAGAACACGCAATTCTCTGTTTTCTCATTTTGGTAACTGACATTTTATTTCAAACTTCTGATAATTCCCATGCTCTTTATTATTATATTTTCTTATTTTTTATATCTATTTTGTTTTATGTTTTGATTTATGGGTCCTTAAGCCCATATTAGTTTCTTAATCACACACATAAATCCAGTAACACACTCCATCAATTATATTTTTTTTATTTGTTATTTTGTTTCACCTTGAAATTTTTGTTTTTTTCTAATATTTGGGTTGAGATTTACTTTTGATCTTTTGTTTAGTTTTTTTCTCAAATCCATTTATTCTGCTATTCTATCTTGATTTTATTTACTTTTATTTCGGGCCGATGATATAACAAAGTCACGATAAATCGTGACCGATATGAGGTCATCTTGTTTATTTTATTTTATTTATTCTATTTCACAATTTATTTCATTTTTATTTAGGCTATTTATTTATTTTATTTATTTCTCGCACCTTTTACGTCATATTAATTTCTAACGGTTCCGGTTAATTCGTACACTGCACACACGCTTCCTCTTGGGCAAAATACAACGATACCTTTTATTTCTTCGCAATCCCATGTAAATAATCATGTATCCCTTTCCCGTTTATTTTTTAACGCAATTTATTTTTCGCATTTTATTTTACGAGTTATCATTTTTAGGAACACATCTAGGAATTAGGATTAGAATCCACGAAATTAATTAATAAATTTTTTCTTTCGCGCCGACATTTGCACACACGTAAGTCGGTCACTTGTGATCGCCGTCTGCACGACATTCCGCGTCTAATAATTTAATGTGAGAACTAAACTCAGGAATCTAGCATTCCTCGGGTTTTTGAATTGAATTACTGTTGGGGCTAGCCCCCGATTTGTAATTCTTTTACTCTTCGTTTTCAAAACAATCGCAACGTCTTAATTCACAAATTAAATAACGAGTAACTGAACTCTGGAGTCTAGCACTCCGCACGTTCTTGAATTAAATCACTCCTGGGCTAGCCCCACGCGATGTGGTTTATTCACCCTCTTGTTCTTAAAACACGTAAACCTTTAAATAAATTATACGAAGAACTGAACTCAGGAATCTAGCATTCCTCGGGCGCTTGAACTGAATTACTGTTGGGGCTAGCCCCTGTTTTGTAATTCGTTCACTCTTTCGTATTCAAAACAATTCAACAATCTTAAAAGGATTAGACATGATTCATCTCCATAGGAAGATATTCCTCCTATCAACCACAAACACAAATCAAATATTACAAACAATTGTTCTCAAAGGAAGAATGTGGCATTATTTGTCGATACTCATATCCAAGTTTAAAGCTTCTTCCGATTTTATTTCTCAAAGAAAGAATGTGGCATTGCTTGTCGATCCTTGTATCCAAGTTTAAAGCTTCTTTCAATTTCTCTTCCTCAAATGTTTGTGGTGGAATAGGCGAGATACCTCCCTTAAAGATGACAACTTGTCTCTTTCTTTTTCAAATACAACTTAAAACTTACCAACCAATACAAACTATTTTCCATAATTAATCAGCGAGTAACTGAACTCCGGAGTCTAGCACTCCGCACGTTCTTGAATGTAATCGCTCCTGGGCTAGCCCCACGCGTTGTGTTTCATTCGCCCTCTCGTTTAAAACACTTTAATAAAGATCAAACATCTTTTTCAAAAACGAACATTGTTTAAATCTTTCTATCTCGCAAACAAGCTAGCGCTTCAGCCTCCCATCGCGAGCAGATAAGCCAACGCTTAGCAGTAGAAAGCATTTAAAACAATCATTCAATAAAAATCATAAACCGTAGTTACACGAACTACGAAGCTCTGACTTTCCCATTGCACAAGGGAATACGTAGGCACGGGGATTTTAATCCTTCGCGAGCATAATAATAAAAAAACTTAATCTTTTCTCCGTCATAAATCACAATAAAACAAAAAACTTAACCTTTCCCCGTAACAAATAATAATTGAAACATTCCCTTTAAAGCAATCTTAATCATTAAAAGAAGACAATAATAATAAGTTAACATTTAAGCGCAAATTAGACTAAGAGGTTCCCGTTGAGTACAACGGACGTGAGGGGTGCTTAACACCTTCCCTTTGCGTAACAGACTCCCGAACTTAGATTAGTGGTTTCGTTGACCATTTCTTATCCCATTTAGGTTGTGTCTATATCTCCCTTTTCTTTAGTTAGAATAAATAGAATTAGGTGGCGACTCTGTTGTTTATTTTAGGATCGTATTTTTTCGAGGTACGACACTAAATCGCATAGACCGTTGTCTATAACGTACTTTCCTATTACACAGGGTACTGAAAAGCTCCCTGGGTCTTTAAGCTTAAGTAGCATGTTATTTTGAAGTATATCGCTACACTCGGCAGTGAGCATAACAGTTTCGTTATCCTCAAGCTTTTTCTTGTTAGATAGAATTTCCTTGAGGAATTTCGCATATGAAGGCATTTGGTTTATGGCTTCTGTAAACGGTATAGTAACGTTTAATTGCTTTAGAAGTTCCACGAATTTCTTAAATTGTCCTTCATTCTTGTTTTTGGCTAATCTTTGTGGATAAGCTATAGGTAGCTTATATGGTGGCGGAGGCACATAAGGTGTTTCCTTCTCTACGACCTCGTCACTCTTATCATTCGCATCATTGTTTTTTGGTTCTTTTTCCTTCTCAGTTCATTTCTCTAGACTTTGATACATGGCTGGTTTTGTAAGTCTCAGGTCAGTCAGTCCATCATATTCGGTTCCGCTTCACAAAGTTACGACATTTGCTTGTCCCTTCGGGTTAGGTTGAGGTTGGCCAAGAAACGTTCCAGACGGGGCTGGTATTATTGGTTGTTGTTAGGCTACATGAGAAATCTGGGTTTCTAACATTTTTTTATGCGTAGCCATTACATCAAGCTTGTTAGTCATATGCCTCATCAATTCGCTCGCATGAGCGTTTTGGTTCGCAAATTCCTTATTTTGCTGTATTTGGGCGTTCATGAAATTTTCCATCATAATCTCCAGATTTGTGGAGCGGATGGTCCTCCCTTATGAAAACCGGGTGGTACAGCGGGTGTTGAATTTGGTGGTTGCAAGGAATTGTTGTTTTTGTAAGAAAAGTTTGGGTGATTTCTCCAGACAAGATTATAGGTATTTGAGTACGGTTTTCCTTGCGTATAGTTCACTTGGTCGGTGGGAAAACCGGCGAATAACTGACATTCAGCATTTGTGTGTCCAGGGGTGCCACATACTTCGCAGTTAGGAGACACAACAACTACGGTAGAAGTTGGTTGTGTTATGGCCAAATTTTCGATATTTTGGGTTAATGCGTCCACTTTAGCATGTATGTGGTCTATTGCATTAACTCCGTACATTCCGCCTTTCGAAGTTGGTTTCTTTGTAGAAGTGTGTTCTCCTTCCCATTGGAAGTGATTTTGATCCATGTTCTATATGAGTTCAACGACTTCCTCGTACGGTTTATCCATTAAAGCACCTCCACCAGCGGCACTTAGATTCATTTTCGTGTTATACAACAGATCATTATAGAAAGTATGGATTATCAACCATTTTTCAAGTCTGTGATGCGGGCAAAGCCTCATCATGTCTTTGTATCTTTCCCACAAGTCAAAAAGAGATTCATTGTCTTTTTATTTAAATCCGTTAATTTCAGCCCTTAGCATAGTTGTCTTACTTGGAGGAAAGTAGTGGGTCAAAAAGACTCTTTTTAGATCATCCCATGAGGTGACAGAATTTGCAGGAAGAGACTGGAGCCAAGCTCTATTTCTATCTCTTAAAGAAAATGGAAAAAGACGGAGTCTAATTGCTTTTGGGCTAACTCCATTTGCTTTCACAGTGTCGGCATATTGCATGAAAATAGATAAATGTAAGTTAGGATCGACAGTAGGACTTCCTGAAAATTGGTTCTGCTGAACGACATATAATAGCGAAGGTTTCAACTCAAAATCGCGTCTTTCAATTTCCGGGGTAGCAATGCTGCTATGCGGTTCATCTTGTGTTGGGACAGTGAAATCCTTGAGTGGAGGGTTTTGTGGTGGTTTAGCCATGTTTTGTTCTGATTCGGTTTCGGTTTATGAATCTCAATAAGAAACTATAGGATCCGGAAGGTTATATCTTAAACGAAAATCATTGATTCGGCGCCTCAATAAAGCAAAGCGCTCGATTTCGTCAATCAGTTCCACTGGCTCTTTGCTTCGTGAGCGAGTGTTGTGCACACAATCGACAAATTGAAAATAAAGGAAAAATTGCCTTAGTCGTAATTGTGCAACGAAAGTGACACAACAAAGACTAATTCAATCCCCGACAACGGCACCAAAAACTTGATCGCGACTTTACGTGTTTGGTCGAATTGATATTACAAGCATAAAGGGTATCACGTAGTTTTAAAAGATTGTCGAACCCACAGGGATTGATAGTCAAAAGAGAGTGTCCTATAATTATGGTGCAGGGCTAAAGCAGAAGGTTGTCACGGATAAAAGCGATAAAGAAATAATTAGAATAAGGGGGTTTAAACGAATAAGGGAAACGATACCGTAGAATGATTTTCGGAGTTCTTAGGGACTCTATAAGTTTCGGACCCGAAATGAATGTTGAAGTTGTTCTGAAGGAAATATCAATCTAAAGGCTTGATCTCACACTCTCGCGCTATTGACTGAGCCACGCACGATAATCCCAAGATTTTTCTCTCGCTCGCTCGGTAATTAAAAGACGTTCTTTGAAAACGGGTAAGACCGAAAAGAATACCTAAAGTGTTATCGCTGTGTTTAGGATCCAGTATTATGTGCCTACTATCTGACGCGTACCTCAAACTTTCGCTCTGATGGACTCGTCTTAGTGCATCTCTCACTATCGTGACTAAATGTTAGTAAGCAGCCTCTCATTGTTGCGACTAGTCTACCTAAAATTAACTTAGACAACAAAACCAGAAATTCAAGTATGCAAACAGTGTCGGTATTCCTACAGAGTCCCGTCAAGACGACAATCCTTAAACTACGGGCTCATTCAAGTTTAGCCTATCATAATTAATTTCAACATTAAAACATTTACGTTACTGAATTTAGAAACAAACATGTTATTAGGTGTCATGCCCTAAATTTTGACCATAAATTTTCAAATTTTTATTCATCTTACGCATTTTTATCACAATATCATTAATCTGTCATCTTTGCATTTTGGTCCGTTTTCCCTTATAGTAATGCATTTAGTTTCATTTGGATGTACTTTCGTTTTTTAGATTTTTATTTCAATTAAAAAAAAGAGAGAGGATGTTGTCTCATTTTAGTTTAATTGTTATTTTTTAGTTAAATATTTATCTTAGACTATTTAGAATTAATTAGTTCGATTTCCATATTAGTTTATATTTAATTATCATTTAGTTAATTTTAATTAGATAATTTTAATTAATTGATTTTGTTTTAGATTAATTTAAAAAATATATTCCTCTTGTTTTCTATTTAGTCTTAAAGTTTTTTTAGTTTTAATTTTAATTTAGTTCAACTTTTAGTAAGATTTTATTAGATATGTTATTTTAGATTAATCATTTCAAATTTAGTTTAATAATTTTATTTATTTTCCTTTTTTATTATTAGTATATTTAGCCATTATTTTTGTTTAGTCTTTTCATTTTAAATGGTTCATTTTCAATTGGCTTAGTTACTATACTTTTGCATACAAACCAATATTTTGCATTCTCTTGCTGTCAAACTACAACCCTACAACACTCCAAAACAAACCTGCTATATTTGTTATTCAGTATTACACCAAAATGAATAAACCTAGTCTTATGGTGCATGAAGCAAGTTTTGACCCTTTCTTTTTAAACACCAAGATAACAAAATTCTATTCCAAAGCAGCAAAGCAGACTCTGCAACATTGACCAAAGGGTTCTTGGTTTTATTTAAGGATTAAATCTAGTTAATAGCTGGGGACGCAAAAAAAAAGAGGGATCCCTCCATCTCCATTGTGAACCACTTCTGCAACCATTAAAAACAACCACAAATCTTTTTTTTTTATCTCTTGATGACCAACAACAAATTCTCAAAAAAAAACCAGAGCAACCAAACACGAAAAACTGGGTTTTACTCCTCACTTCATCATAAAATGCGGGGACGGTGACAATAAACAGAAAAAAGAACACCATTTTTGCTGGAGAAATCAAACAAAAAATACCCTTCGATCCAAACGGAGAAAACCTCAGCCTCATCACTCATCCTTCCTCAAACATCCAAACCACCGCGGATCCAGAACCGCCACTCATCCACCACAAAACTCCTCCATAATCGTCGGTCACCCACCGACGAAATCCAGCCATCACTACCACTCCACCCTCCACCATAAACCGGACACACATCACCACCGGACCCCGTCATCTTCAACCTTCGCGAAACCAAAACTCGTGAAATCCACCACACAATCGTAAAACATCACACCATTGAATCCAACACAGCCGAAACCCTCTGAAACAACAAAACCGCCTAGCCAACAAAATCGTCGCCGTCACCCTTAAAGCTGCCGCAAGAAGACTAAAACACGAACGATAAACCATCAACAATAGCAAAAACCCTCAACTGAAGTCTAAGACACACAAAATCACTAACATTTATCACCATGAACAACCGCGCTGAGACCGTGGGTGCGAATCCGAGAGATTAGTTGGGAGAGTGAGAAAACCGTTTTCGTTTCCGGTGAAAAATCCCTAAATCGCGAAATCTGATATTGAATCCACCGTTTGAGTTCGAGAGAGCGAGATGGCGAGTGAGTGAGAACTGAAAAACGCAGAAGGAGCGGTGGGTGAGAGCATTCCATTTTATCTTTGTGAAAGTTGAGAGCCACGCCGCCGTCAGTTTGTTTGAAGTAGGGTGGGTTACTTGTTCTTCTTTTGTTTTGCGTCTGAGAAGCACAAACTTGTTTTGCTTTGATTATTTTATTTAACTTTTTTTTATTATTATTTTAAAACTATTTTTTTAAAATTTATGATTATGGTTATAGTTTATCATATGCCTGTTTTCTTTTCTGGACGCCATATTGTCTGATGCACCCTTTCCTTTTCTTTTTTTTCTTTTTTTCTTTTTTGTTTTTTTAAAATTTTCTTTAAGTACTCTTGTTTGTCACTTTATATTAATTTTTTTTATTTTTATTATTATTTTGATTTTAATTTAGGATATATTTAGAAATTATTTATCTTATAATTTATTTTCTCTAGTTATTATAATTTTCGGCCGATGATATAACAAAGCTACGATAAATCGTTTCTGATTAATCGTGGCCGATATGAGGCCATCATGTTTATTTTATTTTATTCCATTTCACAATTTATTTCATTTTATTTAGGCTATTTGTTTATTTTATTTATTTCTCGCACCTTTTATGTCATATTAATTTCTAACGGTTCCGATTAATTCGTACACTGCACACACGCTTCCTCTTGGGCAAAATACAACGATACCATTTATTTCTTTGCAAGCTCGTGTAAATTATCATGTATTCCTTTCCCGTTTATTTTTGAATGCAATTTATTTTTGCCTTTATTTTACGATTTAATATTATTAGGAACGCCTTTAGGATCTAGAAACCGAATACACTTAATTAATCAATCAAACAATTCATCGCGCCTACATTTGCACACACGTAAATCGGTCACTTGTGATCGCCGTCTGCACGACATTACGTGTCTATTAATTAACGTAAGAACTAAACTCAGGAATCCAGCATTCCTCGGGTTTTTGAATTGAATTACTGTTGAGGCTAGCCCCTGATTTGTAATTCATTCGCTCTTTCGTGTTCAAAACAATCACATCTTAATTCACAAATCAAATAACGAGTAACTGAACTCCGGGTTCTAGCACTCCGCACGTTCTTGAATTAAATCACTCTTGGGCTAGCCCCACACGGTGTGGTTTATTCATCCTCTCGTTTCTAAAACACGGAAACTTTTAAATAAATTAACATATTAATTAACGTAAGAACTAAACTCAGGAATCTAGCATTCCTCGGGTTTTTGAATTGAATTATTGTTGGGGCCAGCCTCCGATTTGTAATTCATTCACTCTTTCATATTCAAAACAATTCAACAATCTTAAAAGGATCAGGCATGATTCATCCCCCATAGGAAAAATATCTCTTCTATCTCCACAAACACAAATCAAATCTTACAAACAATTATTCTCAAAGGAAGAATGTGGCATTGTTTGTCGATACTCATATCCAAGTTTAAAGCTTCTTCCGATTTTATTTCTCAAAGAAAGAATGTGGCATTGCTTGTTGATCCTCGTATCCAAGTTTAAAGCTTCTTTCAATTTTTCTCTTCCTCAAATGTTTATGGTGGATTAGGCGAGATATCTCCCTTAAAGATGACGACTTATCTCTTTCTTTTCAAATACAATTTAAAACTTACCAACCAATACAAACTATTTTCCATAATTAATCAGCGAGTAACTGAACTCCGGAGTCTAGCACTCCGCACGTTCTTGGATGCAATCACTCTTGGGCTAGCCCCACGCGTTGTGGTTCATTCGCCCTCTCGTTCAAAACACTTTAACAAAGATCAAACATCTTTTCTCAAAACGAATATTGTTTAAATCTTTCTATCTCGCAAACAAGCTAGCGCTTCAGCCTCCCATCGCGAGCAGATAAGCCAACGCTTAGCAATAGAAAGCATTTCAAACAATCGTTCAGTTTAAAAATCACAAACTGTAGTTGCACGAACTACGAAGCTCTGACTTTCCCATTGCACAAGGGAATACGTAGGCACGGGGATTTTAATCCTTCGCGAGCACAATAATAAAAAATTTAATCTTTTCTCTGTCATAAAACACAATAATAATAAAACTTAACCTTTCTCCGTAATAAATAATAATTTTCTTTTCCCTTTAATAAACAATCTTAACAAACTTTAATCAGTAAAAGAAGACAATAATATAAGTTAACATTTAAAGCGCAAACTAGACGAAGAGGTTCCCGTTGAGTACAATGGACGTGAGGGGTGCTTAATACCTTCCCTTTGCGTAACTGACTCCCGAACTTAGATTAGTGGTTCGGTTTACCATTTCTTATCCAATTTAGGTTGTGTCTATATCTCCTTTTTCTTTAGTTAGAATAAATAGAATTAGGTGGCGACTCTGTTGTTTGTTTTAGGATCGTATTTTCGAGGTACGACAGCTGGCGACTCTGCTGGGGAACAGTGCTTTATGCATAAGAGAGTCGAGCCTAACTTAGGATAGTTTGCGTTTGTTTGCTGACTTGTTTGATTGTCTTCTTTACTGTTGATGTTTTATCTATTGCTTTTTTTCTTCATTATATTTGCTCATTATTATTTTTTCCTGTTGGATCTCAGGAAATCACGAATGAAGCTTTATACTTGAGTTTTGAAAAAGAAGAGGGAACACCTAAGTTAGAATTTGTAGTTATTAGTGTTAGTCTCCAAGGACTCGCTCCTTGCCAGCCTAACATGAAAGCTCCCCCAGATAGTTAGACTTTTCGTAAATCTTATCACAACGCAGCTAGCTTGTCGCGTGACCTGATTCACGGAAGGGCTGTGATTATGGGTCCCCTTGGAACTAGTTTCGAAATTGGAAGTTGTGTAATGTTAGTCTCCAAGGGCTCGCCTCTTGAGGGCCTAGCATGAGAACTCCATTCAAGGTAGACCTTATCGTCATTATCGTCACAATGCAGCTAGCCTGCGGCGGGGCGTTAGTACGATAAACGTTTGTGACCTTGAGTATCCTTATACCATCACCATAGAAGCTACCTTGTGAGTGGGCTTTATGGGTAAAGAATTTAGAACTCTCCACTTAAGGCTTACCAGTTAGGAGATTCCGAGTTACTTGTACCTTGGATCCAACATCTTGCCTCCAATTCTGGAACTATTTATGTTTGTGATTTTGAGCTTTGCATTCATTCGCATATCATTTGCATTTGCATTGCATATCATCTCCCAACAATCCAACTCACACATGTCTTATTCTCAGTCAGTCAATTGTACTCGACCAATCACAAGAGAAAGATGGACCAACTTGAGCAGGAAAACAGAGAGCTTAGAGATGAAGTCACTACTTTGAGAAACCGTATGGGAATATTCTTGATTACAATGAAGACTCTAGTAGACAACCTTGTGCAGGAGAACAATGAACTCCAAGAAGAGATTCACAGCTTGAAAGTTGGCTAAGGACAACTGATTTCTTTGATCAAAGATCTGGTCATTTCTCAGCATCGGTCAAATTCTACTTCTACTCGTCAGCGACGTCAGAATCAGCGGAGGTCTCCAAACAGTCCTGAAGGAGCGACCCACCAATTTAACCCAATCCCAATGACTTACAGTCAATTGTGGTCTCATTTTTCCCGAAACTCAATAATGACACCCAGAAAGACCAGAGCCATGAGGTCTCGCCCTCGTTGGTTCAATCCAAATATCAGTTGTGAATTTCATGGTGGAGTACTAGGGCATCCGATTGAAGAGTGCAAAGTCTTCCAGGAAAAGGTTCAAGAGATGATCGACTACGGGGTGTTGGCCTTCAATGGAGGAATCCCATATGTGGACGGAGTGCCTTTGTGCTGATAAAAAACTCAAGAGGGTTTTGTCCAAGTCAGTTTGTTGTTGGAGCATGGAACAAGTTCCTTTATGCACATGATTGTTCGATGCTTTGAAGTTTATCTTCTCAGATGTTTAGCTCGCTCACTACTTTTCATATGTATTTTTCTTTGTTTGTTAATGCATTTGTTTTTGGCATGTAAGAACTTATTTGTGTTGAATGATTAATGCAATGAATATGTTTGTCTTGAAGTAGTCCATTCGTATTCACTCATAATGATTTTTCTACTTTTATAATGCCAACATTATCCCATCTTCTGCTTAGGCAGAGAATTGGAGGGAGGATGACGAAATTAAAACACAGATTCTCTAGTTGAGTGCTTTCGATTAGAACCCTACTGATGATGTACAGGCATTGTTTCAAATCCCCAAATACAGGAGAAATAAGATTTAATCCCTAGTCAACCACTTCGAGCCTAGAAGTAGGAGTTTCTTATGGATATTTCAAAACCTTTACGCTTAACCTAGGGCAGGGTAGTGTTCAGTTAATCTAGTTACACATTCAAATCATAAGATGAAACATCCCATCAGGGAATCCACTACAATCAATGACTTGACAGTCACAATTTTCAGCCTTCCAATGAAAAAAAGAGAAAAAAAGAAGAAAAAGAAAAAGAGATCCCGCTAAGTCGAACACCCAAAGGGAGACTTAGACAAAAAAATTAGGGACCAAATAGAAATTCAAGTAGAAGAGGCCTTTAAATCCTCAACCTAAAGCAAATAAGATTTAGTGACCAGCATACCAAAGTCAAAGGGGTCACTGATATTCCATATGGGGCAAATGAGATGACTGTCATTTCAAGCGGACCTTGGAGCATTATCTCTACGCTATCAAGACAAATGTATGTGTCAATTTAGCTGAATTTAGGATTGGAGAACATCACGGAGAATGGGTGGGCGCCAAATAAACTTTGAGCCTTTATCTTTTGTTTCTAAAAACCGTGAACCCAACCACATTACAACCCTCCAAAGTTCTAACTGAAGTGGGGTTTATTTCGAAAGCACACCCGATGAGATAGTGTTTCCCGACTCCTATGAGCTATGCTCAAAATTTGTGTTGGCTTTATAAAAAATGAATATCACATCCTAGCTAGTGATTCGGTCACAGGCTGTTGTGAAAATCTTTTCAAAAACAAAAAAAAACTTCAAGACAAACATGTGTGTTGCATTAGCAATCTCAACATTAACATTTTGCTTGTTAGCATTTGCTTGATATCATAGAATCCTATGTATGAGTACCAGTGATGAGCTTAATATCTAGAGATTTGAAACTCTGATGAGTAGTTGAACAACCATTTCAGAGAATGATCATCCCCAGGGGAATGTTGCTTGAAGACTTTCTCAGACAGGGGCAGTTTGCTTGAAGACTTTGCCAGACATGGGCATGTTCCTTGAACACTTTGCCAGGCATGGGCATGTTGCTTGAAGACTTTGCCAAACAGGGTTAAGTTGTTTCCCAATTTATTACTTACACATTCTGATCATCCCTAAAAGGATAACCATTGAAGACTTATTTGGGCCAAATACAGTTAATCTGGGGCAGTTACGTCGAGATTCGACAAAATCTCTCCAAGAGTTTGAAGGCACTGGGGCATTTGGAATGTCAAGTCTTCTATAAAATCCTCTTAAGATGATCTCTTCTCATAAACCATTTCATGGATGCATGACCACGTGTTTCCCTAAGCAAGACGCTCTTGTGATCGAACTTGCAAGTATCTCCAGATGACGGGGTCCTACGCCAGTTGCTATGATATGTTAGGTGCATGCCTCAGTGTTTTTGGTGAATTCCTTTTACTACTCAGTGCTTCTAGTGAGATGCTAAGTCTAGTATCCTCGATTGAGCCTTGATTCAAGCTTCTCCAGTTGAATGTGATTTTCTTCCCCAACGGAGTACAAATTTACTTCATCCTAAGTAAACATAGTTTGTATGTTTGTTTCCTTCTGATGGACATTGAAGTTAGAAGATTTGCTTAGGTCTTATTTCCCAATCGAAGTATCTTTCTCTCATCAAAGAGATTTGAGCTTTGTAGTAGGACTGTATTCCTTGGATGGCTCTTTATCCTATCTTCAGTGATTGCGTACACTTTGACGAGATTGGTCGAGTATCCGTTTGTTGTGATGTTTATTTCATCACCAGTTCATCTCTTGTGTTTGTTTTTTCTATTTGTTAGCATAAACATAACGCATATACATACATGTACATCATAATTGAATTCATATTCATGTTGCATTCATTGATGCATACCTCCTCCACTTTGGTCGTGTTTATCCCCAAGTGATGTGTCTCTCTCAAAATAGAGTTGTCGGTCTTAGGAAGAAAATATACGATCTTTCTAATCCCCACTGAGTTCTTACCATCATGGAAGCTTTTTGCTTTAGTTCTCCTTTCCACACTTGGATAGGATTAATCCCCAATTGAGTTCATTCCTCATGGGTTAGTGTCTGGCTTGGCAGTTTCTTTCCAGCTCGTTCCTGGATTGAATTTGATCTTTGACAATTTTGATATTTAAATTTCCAGATGGTAAGTGCATTTATTTTGCACCCTTGAATACTTAGTTTCCCAGAAGGAATTTATTAAAGGCTTCCATTCAAGACAAACTTTTTTCCAGCAGTGTTGTTGCAACATTCTCTTGGAATACTTACACCTGACAACAAGTGGCAGTCTCTTTATTCGAGAAGCTTGTTTCGTCCTAGAACTTCTAAGTGGAACCAACAAGTGGCTGTCTCTTTATTTGAGAAGCTTGTTTTTGTCCTTGAACTTTTGAGTAAATCAACAAGTGGTCGTCTCCTTATTTGAGAAGCTTGTTTCTTATCCATGGATTTCCCAGTAAATCAACAGATGGCATTCTCTTTTCGAGCAGTTTGTTCATCCTCAGCAAGGTTTCTGTTCTATCAAATGGCATCTCCCCTGTTCGGCGTAGAAGTTTGGTATGAATCTCTTTATTTTTCCAACAAATGGCATCTCATCCAGACAAGGTGAGAAGTTTGTTGTAATTTTCCAATTTCCGTTAAATGGCTATCTCTTCCAGACAAGTTGAGAAGTTTGAGTGTGAAGTTATTCTCCATCATATGGCTGTCTCTTTCAGGAGAAGGGAAGTATGGTGAAAGTTCTATCAAATGGCATCTCTCCAAGACACGTTGAGAAGTTTGATACGAATCTCCTTTTTCCAACAAATGGCTATCTCTTCCAGACAAGTTGAGAAGTTTGTTGTGAATTTTCCAATTTCCGTCAAATGGCTATCTCTTCCAGACAAGTTAAGAAGTTTGAGCGTGAAGTTGTTCTCCATCATATGGTTGTCTCTTTCAGAAGAAAGGAAGTATGGTGAAAGTTATATCAAATGGCATCTCTCCAATACATGTTGAGAAGTTTGATATGAATCTCTTATATTTTTCCAACAAATGGCATCTCATCCAGACAAGGTGAGAAGTTTGTTGTGAATTTCCAATTTCCGTCAAATGGTTATCTCTTCCAGACAAGTAGAGAAGTTTGAGCGTGAAGTTGTTTCTCCATCATATGGTTGTCTCTTTCAAAAGAAGGGAAGTATGGTGAGAATTCTATTCAATGGCATCCTTAGTTAAATCTCGGCAGAAGATTTGGCAACAGGTGATTCCTTTTATTTCTGACAAGTCTCGGCAGAAGATTTCCAGTCTACCTCGTTAGAAGGTATTTACTTTTTATGATTTCGACAATGGCATCCTTAGTTAAATCTCGGCAGAAGATTTGGCAACAGGTGTATCCTCAGTTAATCCTCGGCAGTAGGAATTTCATTTTGATACCACGGCAGAATATATTTCTTTCTTAGATTCTCTGGTAATCTCGACAATAGATCTCCAGCAGACTTCAACAGAATTTATTTTTCATTCCAGAATCTCGGCAGTAGATTTTGGTTCATTTTGATACCTCGGCAGAAGGTATTTCTTTCTTAGATTCTCTGGTAATCTCAGCAGTAGATCTCCAGCAGATGTCAACAGAATTTGTTTTTCTTTCCAGAATCTCGGCAGTAGATTTTGGTTCATTTTGATACCTCGGCAAAAGGTATTTCTTTCTTAGATTCTCTGGTAATCCCGGCAGTAGATCTCCAGCAGACTTCAACATAATTTGTTCTTTCCAAGATCTCGACAGTAGATTTTTTGTTCGTTTTGATGCCTCAACAGAAGGTATTTCCAAATGAGGTTTTGAATCTCGACAGTAGATTCCTCAAAGTGGAATTATATTCAAAGATTTCGAGCCATCTTAGGACTTGTAGACAGTTATCGTCTTGTTACGCTCAAGAGAAAATTCCTCGTGTGGATTGTATTCTGGTCATGTGTGTTTAATCCCCAGTAGTGTCCATTTTCTTTCCCAATAGCGTTGCAGCCTTTGTCTTGCATTTTTTGTACATCATATCATTTCATCTGCAATTTCGGTCAAGATTTTAGGTATTCTGATGTTTAATCCTCTTCCACCTTGAATGTCCAAAAAGATCTTTGTTACTCGTACATTCAGGTTCTAGATGATTAAATAGGGGCATTTGTCATACCATAAATTTTGACAATAAATTTTCAAATTTGTATTCATCTTACACATTTTTATCACAATATCATTAATCCGTAATCTTTGCATTTTGGTCTGTTTTCCCTCATAGTAATGCATTTAGTTTCATTTGGATGTACTTTCATTTTTTAGATTTTTATTTCAATTAAAAAAAAAGAGGATGTTGTCTCATTTTAGTTTAATTGTTATTTTTTAGTTAACTATTTATCTTAGACTATTTAGAATTAATTAGTTCGATTTCCATATTAGTTTTAATTTAATTATCATTTAGTTAATTTTAATTAGATCATTTTAATTAATTGGTTTTTTTTTAGATTAATTTAAAAAATATATTCCTCTTGTTTTCTATTTAGTCTTAAAGTTTTTTTAGTTTTAATTTTAATTTAGTTCAACTTTTAGTAAGATTTTATTAGATATGTTATTTTAGATTAATCATTTCAAATTTAGTTTAATAATTTTATTTATTTTCCTTTTTTATTATTAGTATATTTAGCCATTATTTTTGTTTAGTCTTTTCATTTTAAATGGTTCATTTTCAATTGGCTTAGTTACTATACTTTTGCATACAAACCAATATTTTGCATTCTCTTGCTGTCAAACTACAACCCTACAACACTCCAAAACAAACCTGCTACATTTGTTATTCAGTATTACACCAAAATGAATAAACCTAGTCTTATGGTGCATGAAGCAAGTTTTGACCCTTTCTTTTTAAACACCAAGATAACAAAATTTTATTCCAAAGCAGCAAAGCAGACTCTGCAACATTGACCAAAGGGTTCTTGGTTTTATTTAAGGATTAAATCCAGTTAATAGCTGGGGACGCAAAAAAAAAAAGGATCCCTCCATCTCCATTGTGAACCACTTCTGCAACCATTAAAAACAACCACAAATCTTTTTTTTTTATCTCTTGATGACCAACAACAAATTCTCAAAAAAAACCAAGCAACCAAACACGAAAAACTGGGTTTTACTCCTCACTTCATCATAAAATGCGGGGACGGTGACAATAAACAGAAAAAAGAACACCATTTTTGCTGGAGAAATCAAACAAAAAATACCCTTCGATCCAAACGGAGAAAACCTCAGCCTCATCACTCATCCTTCCTCAAACACCCAAACCACCGCGGATCCAGAACCGCCACTCATCCACCGCAAAACTCCTCCATAACCGCCGGTCACCCACCGACGAAATCCAGCCATCACTACCACTCCACCCTCCACCATAAACCGGACACACATCATCACCGGACCCCGTCATCTTCAACCTTCGCGAATCCAGAACTCGTGAAATCCACCACACAATCGCAAAACATCAAACCATCGAATCCAACACAGCCGAAACCCTCTGAAACAACAAAACCGCCTAGCCAACAAAACCGCCGCCGCCACCCTTAAAGCTGCTGCAAGAAGACCAAAACGCGAACGATAAACCATCAACAACAGAAAAAACTCTCAACTGAAGTCCAAGACACACAAAATCACTAAACATTCATCGCCGTGAACAACCGCGCCAAGACCGTGGGTGCGAATCCGAGAGATTAGTTGCGAGAGTGAGAAAACTGTTTTCGTTTCCGGTGAAAAATCCCTAAATCGCGAAATCTGATATTGAATCCACCGTTTGAGTTCGAGAGAGCGAGACGGCGAGTGAGTGAGAACTGAAAACGCAGAAGGAGCGGTGGGTGAGAGCATGCCATTTTATCTTCGTGAAAGTTGAGAGTCACGCCGCCGTCAGTTTGTTTGAAGTAGGGTGGGTTACTTGTTCTTCTTTTGTTTTGTGTCTGAGAAGCACAAACACGTTTTGCTTTGACTATTTTATTTAACTTTTTTTTATTATTATTTTAAAACTATTTTTTTTAAATTAATGATTATGGTTATAGTTTATCATATGCCTGTTTTCTTTTCTGGACGCCATATTGTTTGATGCACCCTTTCCTTTTATTTTTTTTATTTTTTTATTTTTTTGTTTTTTTAAAATTTTCTTTAAGTACTCTTGTTTGTCACTTTATATTTTTTTTTTTATTTTGATTATTATTAAGATTTTAATTTAGGATATATTTAGAAATTCATTATCTTATAATTTATTTTCTCTAGTTATTATAATTTTCGGCTGATGATATAACAAAGCCATGATAAATCGTTTCCGATTAATCATGGCCGATATGAGGCCATCAGTTTATTTTATTTTATTCCATTTCACAATTTATTTCATTTTATTTAGGCTATTTGTTTATTTTATTTATTTCTCGCACCTTTTATGTCATATTAATTTCTAACGGTTCTGATTAATTCGTACACTGCACACACGCTTCCTCTTGGGCAAAATACAACGATACCATTTATTTCTTCGCAAGCTCGTGTAAATTATCATGTATTCCTTTCCCGTTTATTATTGAATGCAATTTATTTTTGCCTTTATTTTACGATTTAGTATTATTAGGAACGCCTTTAGGATCTAGAAACCGAATACACTTAATTAATCAATCAAACAATTCATCGCGCCTACATTTGCACACACATAAGTCGGTCACTTGTGATCGTCGTCTGCACGACATTACGCGTCTATTAATTAACGTAAGAACTAAACTCAGGAATCCAGCATTCCTCGGGTTTTTGAATTGAATTACTGTTAAGGTTAGCCCCTGATTTGTAATTCATTCGCTCTTTCGTTTTCAAAACAATCGCGTCTTAATTCACAAATCAAATAACGAGTAACTGAACTCCGGGGTCTAGCACTCCGCACGTTCTTGAATTAAATCTCTCCTGGGCTAGCCCCACGCGACGTGGTTTATTCATCCACTCGTTTCTAAAACACGGAAACGTTTAAATAAATTAACATATTAATTAACGTAAGAACTAAACTCAGGAATCTAGCATTCCTCGGGTTTTTGAATTGAATTACTGTTGGGGCCAGCCTCCGATTTGTAATTTATTCACTCTTTCGTATTTAAAAAAATTCAACAATCTTTAAAGGATCAAGCATGATTCATCCCCCATAGGAAAAATATATCTTCTATCTCCACAAACACAAATCAAATCTTACAAATAATTATTCTCAAAGGAAGAATGTGGCATTGCTTGTCGATACTCATATCCAAGTTTAAAGCTTCTTCCGATTTTATTTCTCAAATAAAGAATGTGGCATTGCTTGTTGATCCTCATATCCAAGTTTAAAGCTTCTTTCTATTTTCTTTTCCTCAAATGTTTGTGGTGGATCAGGCGAGATATCTCCCTTAAAGATGACGACTTATCTCTTTCTTTTCAAATACAATTTAAAATTTACCAACCAATACAAACTATTTTCCATAATTAATCAGCGAAAAACTGAACTCCGGAGTCTAGCACTCCGCACGTTCACGGATGCAATCACTCATGGGCTAGCCCCACGCGTTGTGGTTCATTCTCCCTCTCGTTCAAAACACTTTAACAAAGATCAAACATCTTTTCTCAAAACGCATATTGTTTAAATCTTTCTATCTCGCAAACAAGCTAGCGCTTCAGCCTCCCATCGCGAGCAGATAAGCCAAAGCTTAGCAATAGAAAGCATTTCAAACAATCGTTCAGTTTAAAAATCACAAACCGTAGTTGCACGAACTACGAAGCTCTAACTTTCCCATTGCACAAGGGAATACGTTGGCACGAGGATTTTAATCCTTCGCGAGCACAATAATAAAAAACTTAATCTTTTCTCCGTCATAAAACACAATAATAAAAAAACTCAACCATTCTCCGTAATAAATAATAATTTTCTTTTCCCTTTAATAAACAATCTTAACAAACTTTAATCAGTAAAAGAAGACAATAATATAAGTTAACATTTAAAGCGCAAACTAGACTAAGAGGTTCCCGTTGAGTACAACGGACGTGAGGGGTGCTTAATACCTTCCCTTTGCGTAACTGACTCCCGAACTTAGATTAGTGGTTTCGTTGACCATTTCTTATCCAATTTAGGTTGTGTCTATATCTCCCTTTTCTTTAGTTAGAATAAATAAAATTAGGTGGTGACTCTGTTGTTTGTTTTAGGATCGTATTTTTCGAGGTACGACACTTAGGTTTTTAAACGAAATTTTGTTTTTAAGGTTTTTTATGAATGGTTTATGATAAGAACATACAAATGTAGTAAATTAAAATGCGATGAAAAGTAAATTGAACAATAAACAATAACCTGAAGTAAATGAAAGTAACTTGTATTAATGCGAAAAGATCCAAATGCAACAACAGAAATCGAAAAGTAAAAGATACAAAGATGTGATAATCACTCAGTGTGAGCAATTATCACTATGGCAAGTAAATATGTAGTTCGGTAGAGATTTTGGCGGCGCTTCTGTAGGGTATTGATCGCTTCATAATGCAAGCCTGGAAGGTCCTATTCAAAACAGTTATGGGGTTTGAATTCAAAACGAGCGAAACTGTTGTGAACTGCTTCTGGAAAACTGATCCCGCGATGCATGGCGAACGCCATTGGGCTGAAGATGAAATTCTGGAAATTTGGGGCAACGTTGAATGCCATTTTCTTCCCTTTTAGGGAACGGCGAACACCATTCACCTAGAAGAGGCAGAATGCTTCAATTTTCTTCTCTTTCTTAGCTGCTTTTCCATGATTCTTGTTCTTTTCTTTGATCCAGCTAATATTGGTCCTGAAAACACAAAGTAAAGAAAACATAAGTAAAATGATAGGAAATGCAATGAATACTCGATAAAAATATGACTAAGTATGCATGAAATGAATTGAAATAACCTATACGAAATCGAGTCATCAGTGGTAACAAGTTTAAAGACATAAAATATTTGGATTATAGACTCAGATTTCTCTTATCACATGTGTCCAAGGAAAGAATATTTTGAAACTTTGGAGTTGAAAGAAGATGAAGTCGTTCGATTCAAACAATAAGGCTTGCAAAACTCATGGTAATGGTACACTCAAACTAAAAATGTTAGGTGATCATGATTCTATGTATTGTGAGGTATGTTTATGAACTTAAGCAAAATTTGTTGTCCATAATATGTTTTGTTATCTTGGCTATTGAACTAGAATTGAACTTTGAGTGTTAACATTTTTGTATGATGCATTGATAATAGATAAATGGTCTAAAATGTGTGGCACTACTAAAAAAAGTGCTTTTAATTTCGAATGATATTTTACCTCGACTGCAGTAGCGAGGTAACGAAGGGCGTCATGAAAAGTAACAGCTTATCAACTTAGTTTTTTAAACACCGAGGGGTAAATTAATTTGCACAAGGGTTCGAACTTCAGCATCTGCATTTTATTACTTACAAAACTAATGCTTCATACATCTCGGTTTACAATAAAACCGATGGGTAATATAGATTGTTTTTTAATTGAAATTTGTTACATTGTTTATGCAGAAAATAAATAAAAATATTTTTTTCTATAAACTACAATGTTTACCAAAAATATTACATTGTTTACACAAAATGTTAAAATAAAAATTAATTTATCCCTAAATATCATATGTTGGATCTTTGACGCCTTGATATTTGGGCAAGATCAAATGCTTCATCTTGCAAGTATTTGTTTCTAATATAAAATAAAAAAAGGGTTAGAAAAAAAAGTGAGAAAAATAAATGATTTTAAGCTCAAATGAATATTTAAAAATACAAACCTTAAACCCATATAATTTTCTGCTCATGCAATCCATCATAGAGAACTCCTAATGGCAAAAGTTAAAGTGCATGATGCATATAGTTTCAAGCGCTTCATGTTCCTTTATCAACTATAGATATCAGAAGGCCTTTACAATGGAAAAAATTTAGGTTTCACGCGGATCACCAATGGTAGTGTCTTGAGCGTTGATAATCATGAAATCGACGACAAATATTTGTTTAAGAATAGTGATCAATATCTAAAATTATCACGCTAAGTTATTCCCTCGATTTTGTTAAAAATTTAGGTGAACATGATTTTTTATTATAAAAATTACATTGTTTACACGAAATATTGAAAAGAATAATACAACAAAAGAAGAAATTTGTTGTAAGAAGTTATTTGGTCCAAATATTGCACACATCCAATTTCTAGTAGTTATCAGGTCCAACGATTGAATGCATCCAACTTCTAAAGGAATTATCGGTTCCAACTATTAAAAAAGGGTTTTTTTTACACTTGTAATCCATCATAGAGAACTTTTACAAGCTTCTAAATACAACAACAACAACAACAACATCAACACCATTTTGTTAGATGGATCCCAAAATAATGTTGTATTCGAGTTGGATGCGGCTACATATAAGTTTGGATTATGGTAAAATCTATTTAACGAGTGCTTTTATAGTAAATATGATTTTCTTATTTGTCTGTTATTATGGATATTGACGAGATATATCATTTAGTTTACAAAAATAATTTTAAAAAAAAAGGTCCCTGAATTCTTTTTCCCCTATATTTTTTGAATAACTGAGATAATAAGTTAATTGTCCCTTCGGTTTGTAAAACCGAGGTAATATGAGGTTTCTATTTCTATAAAAATAAATCATGGCATGCATTAGAATCATATCACTATAATAAAAATGAACATTCATATTAAAAAAACGTAAGATATCTTATGGATTTTCAAGGAGACGTTTGAACTTCTCTAATTGTTTTGCTGCATATTCTCCACTTTATTTAAACATTATTTCTAGTTTCAACGTCTTATTTCCAACTCTTTGTGTCTTTAAAGTCTTTTCTTTTCTTCAAAAATTTCTTCAACAACCTTAGATGAAAATCTTTTGTTCGTCATTAATGAAAAGTTTGTTGATTCTGATGATTTAAAAGACAAAGACTTTGATCTAAAGAAAACTATTCGCAGACAAAAGTTGAATGCTTACTTTGACATTCTTCATGGACCCGTCTACATTAATCTCGTTAAAGAGTTTTGGTTAAATGCCTCTACTATGCCATTTGGTCATGATGTTGAGCCAATCCATTCATATGTCAATGGATCTCCTATCACAATTACTCACACACTTATTGCTCAGATAATAAACTGTGAGGAGGAAGGTTGTTGTGTTGAACATTATAGATTCATCAATGTCTACTCAAATCACCTTCGCCTAATTTATGCCAACTACGATAATCTCAGCAGCCCTACTACTCTACTACCAATTGGAAAAGTTTTATATCAACTTCTACTGTCAAATCTCCGTCTAATAGAGAGACAACTGGAAATGCTTACTTGGGATGACAAACATCTCTTGTTATTCCTTACCAAGAACATTAGAGTTAATCTTCCTCTTACCATTTTTAACTTCTTAAAGGAGATGATTATCATCTCTAGGGAGGAAATGACTTTCCTCATACCATATGGAATAGTTCTTTCTGAACTTTTTTCTCAGTTAGAGAAAGTTAATAGTGATAATATTGAAGTTGAGTGGAGTCGGAAATTTGAATATGTCGAATAGTTATTTATTGTCCTGTTTTTAATTAATGAAATATTTCCTTTCATAGTATTCTCTATTAGTTTTATTGATAACAAAAAATTTGAGAATTAATAATTAACAAGAAAAAATGAAGAAAAAAATTAATTAAGAAAAAAAGGGAAGATTGGAAGGCGCCAAGTGAGAAATCACTGAAAAAATCTTAAATGCAGTTACAGGGACTCGAAGCGTGTTCCCTTATAGCTATATTACCTCGGTTTTCAAAATACCAAGGTAATAGGTTTATTATTTTTTTTAATGGAGAAAATATGGCACTCTCTTATAGCTATATAAAAAATCGAGGAAAATGTTGTTTTTTTATTATAAAAAAAATCAAACAGGTCGCTCCCATTACCTATATGCTCGGTTTTTGGCATGTTCAAGGTGAAAGTTTCGTCATAAAAAGTGTTATTTTCATAGTGTGGGTTTTATATTTTGGATGGTTCCACTATTATTGGTCATAAATTAGTAGCTAGTCCATACCTTCTTGATAAATCTAAGTTATGGCATTTGAGATTGGGGCATGTCAGTGAAATAGTTTTAGTTCAACTTGATAAAAAAAGGTTTGTTAAGGAGTGAGAAATTAAATAAACTAATTTTTTTTATAATTTCATTTTAGGAAAACAACACATAGTGAACTTTGGGTGTGATCTGCATAATTCTAGTAGAACTTTTAAGTATGTTCACTCATATTTATGGGATCTGGAAATGGTGGAAACTCATTAGGATGGATTTTATTTCCTCATAATAATTGATAATTTTCTATAGAAGAGTATGTGTCTACATTCTAATAAGTAAAAAATTACACTTTTGAAAAGTTTAATGAATGTTCTACTATTATAGTAGATCAATAAAAAAACCAAAGTGAATTTAATAAGAATTGACAATGGTCCAAAGTTTGCTTGATAACAATTTTATGATTTTTGTAGTAAAAATGTATTAAGATGAGTAAAACCATTATGGGAACTATGGAACTATGTGATTGTAGGTATAATCAAGAAATGATCAAAGCTCTTAGATAAGTAAGTTATGTTTAGCGTTGATATTATCATGGATTTTATGATGACACCACTTGTTGACAATACATGAAGACGAGCAATGACTAAAGTTATCTCAAGCGCTCCAAGATACATAAGATGGTTGATCAATTTATTCCTTCGAATTAAGTTTAAAAAATTAAGGATTTTATGATCACCAGTGATATCTTTACAACACTTTGATGATGGTACGTACTTGAAGATATCCTAAGCCTCATCCAAAAGAAGAATGAATTAAATTTCTTATTTGATTAACTTATCCAGCAAAAGGACTTGAAACTTCAGAGTGTTAAAGAGAGGAAGTATGAATGCTTTTCTGATTGTGTACGCTTGAATGATCATAGTTTTGTAAGAGCACAAGGACATTTTCGTAAGTAGTATGGTTAAAACACACACACACACACACACTTATAAGTATTTTTGAAGCCTTTCTTTTCCAAATAAAATCACCAAAAATATTTTTGGATGGAGAATCAAAACACTAATCAATTATGATAATACCTTAATGAATATTAATGACTATCTATCAAAACTTTCCAATTCGGACAATAATAATCAATTATTTCATGTTCCTAATCGATTAGGTCATTTATTTTGCACATGGATTGTTTACCAAATTTGAACCATCTTTTGGCCTATAAATAGAGGGATTCCTAATCATTTCTAAACATCTCTCTCTCTCTCTCTCTCTATATATATATATATATATATATATATCTGTGTGTGTGTGTGTGTACATATGTATATCACTACAAGAAAATTGGCAGTTTACGTCACTTAGGTTGTGACGGTTCACTAAAACCCGTCCTCGTGTGTATATTACGGCGGTTCCTACGACGGTTTTTTGAAACCGCCCTCTATTTTTAAAAAATAAAATATATATGCAGATTGCGATGGTTCCAATCCCAATTGCCTAAATATTAATTTGCAATAATTCTTAACCACCCTTACCCTTATATTTTTTGTCCAAAATATTCTTAACCGCCTTACCATTCTATTTTTTGTCTAACATCTTAAAAGGGTCTTATGGCCTGCGACGGTTGAGTTTATCCACCGTAAATATTAGGTTGCGACAGTTCTTAACCGCCATTACCCTTCTATTTTTTTTCCAAAATCTTAAAAGCGTCTAATGGGCTGCAACAGTTGAGCCCAACCGCCCTCTTTTTTGGCCCAATTGAAAACCTACGACTGGAGTGAACCGCTTCCCATTAAAATTCCAAGAACCACATAAAATACAACATAGTGTTTCTCATTCTTCTATTATGAAATTATCTTCTTCTATTCAGAACTGGAAAGCACGAGAGTGGTCTCAAGGCTCTAGTATATCTCTGTCAGAACCATCTTAATAAGTCAATTTAAAATCATATTAGATATTCTATTAGGTTGATTATTCATTACCCTGATTCATACTTTCTTTCTCTTGATTCATGAAGTTGTCAACCCTAAATTAATTTGCATTAGATATTTGATTTAGTTCTGTGTATTCATTACTTTTTGTTCTTTTCTTTCAAATTTTATGTTACCATTATTCAACGAGGTTTTTGGGCACATACAATGTGGGTTTAATTTGTCAATTGTTTTGTTTACTGGCCTTAAAACTGAATGTTAAGATTTAATTTATATCTATCTGTAATGTATGAAAATTATAATAATAATGTTAACATGATTTGACATGGCTGGTGGTATCTAATTAGGTTAGTTCTTGTATCCTAGCTTAGGGATAGTCTGAGTTCACCCAAAAAATGGAAAATAATATCTATTTCTAAACTGTTTGTAAGATTTGTAGTTGAAGTTAGGCTTTGTAATTTTTTCTTTCATATTTCTGACTTCAAACTTCAAACTCATTGATGAAATATTGTAGGTTATTCTTTGGCTTTGTGCATTATCTGCTCTTGGAAGACTTGCTTTCGTCATTACTATTGCATATGTTGGTTTATACCTTTCTACTTTGCATCTTTAGTTTATTTATCACCAATTTAGTCTAATATAACAAGTACATGATTTCAACTATTCAATTAGGATATTTGTTAGTTAATATGTTGGTTAGTGAGTTGGAAGTTTGCAGATTCAATAAAGCCTACTTTTTAGAAGAAAATTTTGGTGGTTATTTGTTTGTGGGGAGGGAAAACTTGTTATCTGTATGATTGAACTTTTGACCTATTTCTTAGTGATTTTTCATTGTTCCAACATATAAATAACCATTGTTGTTCTAATTTTATCATATGATTTTGATCTTGGACTTTTCTAGCTCAACGGTTATGTCCCTCTTTCCTTCTTTCTCCCTATTTTGATTCCTAATACTTTCTTAACATTATGATTGTTTTTTAAAAGTATTTTGTCAATAGTGAACTTTGTGGTGCCAAGCCAATTGTTCATTGTGAACCAAAAAATTTAATGACCGCAATAGTGTGCATCTTTTGTTTTCCCTCAATCTACTTTATGTCTCATGATTGTGCTTGTTCCGGATTGGGCCTCAAGGACCCTGATGGTCCATGGTCCAACATGTCGGGAAGAGGCCCATTCAGTTGGCCACATCTTCTACATCGTCGGGCAGACTTACAGTTGCCCGAGCAGGTGTTTGGCGCATCAGGCGAGCACCCTATCCATGGGGCCAATGATGGGGAGACCGCGTCTCCCCATCACCTGTCACATCACCCAAATGTCCACTATTATCTCCTGAAAGATAGGGGCAGTTAGACCAAGGGTAAGACCACATGCTAGGTCTTATACGCTCCTACGCGTACCTTGACAGTTCTTCCTTGGGCCTAGCTAATCCAGCCCAATGAAGAACCTTGGTCCAACGCTGGGGGCTCTATAAATACCCTTTCTCACTAAAGGGTCGGGTATTCTGAAACACTTCTTACTTACCATTTTTTTGTACCGCTTACTTACTTTGGCATCAGAGTGTCTTGCAGGTACACCCCCCCTTTTCCCTCATCAACCACATTTGTTGTTCGCGTTTAACTACTGGAAGGCCCTCCTGATCAGGTCAGATCAGTGCTTAACTATGAATTGTCGATCTTATTACATTTACTGGTTTAAAATGTCTGATACATATATGATGAAACATCATTGAGAATGATTGGTTGGCTGAGTAATTAGAGGGCTTATATCACTTGGTAATTGCTGCAAGAGTTGTTCATTCCTCAAGATATTATTGGTATTCAATTTTTGCCAAAAAAAAGTGTCTCTAAGGCACTTTAGATTGGGACTCCGGTCGTAAAATAAATTATTCAATTTAGCCTGAGTTTCCTGCTATGAATTAATTAGATTATGAATTTTTCTATGTATTTTTAGCATTACGATGCTTATTATTATAAGATTGGGATTTGATATGTTTTCTGTTTGTTTTACAACATGATATGCTTATCGAATTACCGACAATGAATCATCTAGAAAGACAAATAAATTAGACTTTGCTATTAATTAGTTAGATTACACACTTTCCTATATATTTTTGGCATTATGATGCTTATTAATTTAAGATTGAGATTTTATATCTTTTCAATTAATTTACTGAGATGATTATGAAACTCACATTTTTTTTGACATTATGATATTTATTTGACTTTAGTTGTTTGTGATTGATATTTTATTATATTAAAAAAGCGATAGAAAATTAAATAAAATATTATAGAAATATTATCAAAAAATAATAATAATTTAAATAAAAAACAATATTATAAAAAATTGAGATGATAATGATATATATATATATATATATATATATATATATATATATATATATATATATATATATATATATATATATATATCCTATAGATAAAATTACGACGGTTTAAACCGTCGAAACCACCATAAATTATATTTACTTAGAAAATAACCGTCCTAACATGCATAAATTATATTAAAATTACGATGGTTGAAATCATCATTGTTTGCAATTTACGTCGGTTTAAAAACCCTCTCAACTTACAACGACAGTTGGAGTGGCGATTTTGCAAAAAGTAAAGCCTGACGACACACGTTTTTGTGATAAAATTAAAACTGTCACAACTAGTAATTTACGAGGGTTGGAAGCGTCGTAACCTTCCAAAATTAACCGTCGCAACTTGTTTACTTTCTTGTATATATACATACATATATATATATATATATATATATATATATATATATGTTGTGAATCAGATACCTTAGAAACAAAGTATAATAGGTTTCTTTATGATCAAGAAACCCACAAGGATTAAGGTTTAGGGTAACCAAGGATAATAACAACAAGGATTGATTATAAATGGCTATTCTTTCATTTCTCTTGAAACAAGATTACAAGTATACAAGAATAACAAATAACCTCTCTCTCTTTTGAATTAGGGTTTTATCTTCCTATTTTCCCTTATGCCAAATATGAGAGACTAGTACGCTATTTATAAAAAAAAACTAACACACTAACCTAATGGGTTTTTAAACAATTACCCATTACAAGCTAACTTAGGTTACAAGCTAACTTAAACAATTGTGTCCATAACACAAGGCCCAATTTGACATTCATACTAGAACTAACTTCGACTACAGTATGTATAACTTCTACAATAGCATGTGAACCAACTTCGACTTCATGCTAAACCTCTCTCGCATCAGAGTTCGATCCAATATTCCACAAATCTCCACCTTGGACAAAACTCAATACCAACAAGAAAACAAAACTAGCTTTCTTCATGCAGCTTTATCAACTGCATACAGTGGAAAAACTTGCAATTGGGTAATGTCTTGGTGATCATATCATCAACATTATGATTTGTTGAAACCTTCAGCATATGGACTTCTCCTTGCTCAATTACCCCTCTGATGAAATGCAGCCTCACATCAATGTGCTTGGTTAGCTCATGATAGGTTGAGTTCTTTGACAGTTATATTGCACTTTGACTATCACATTTAACAGTGATACCTCGATCTTGAAGTTTCAACTCCTTTACAAAACCTTCTAGCCACAATGCTTCCTTTATAGCTTCAGTTAGAGTGATATATTCCGCTTCAGTGGTTGATAAGGCAATAACCTTCTGAAGTGTTGCTTTCCAACTAATTATTGTGCCAAACATAGTGAAAACATATCTAGAAATAAAATTCCTAGAATCCATACAACCTGCATAATCAGAGTTGACATATCCTTCAATTGCCGCTTTACTATCTTCACCCAAGGCTCCGCCATAAATTAGGACTCTGTTTATAGACCCATTTAAGTACCTTAGAATCCACTTCAATGCTTGCTAGTGAGTCTTTCCAGGATTTTCCATGTACCTGCATACAAGACTTACTGCATATGTTATATCGGGGATCTAGTACTGACCATAACATACATCAAAGAACCTACTATATTAGCATATGGAATGCTATCCATATAAGTTCTTTCGACATCAGTATTAGGACACTGATCTATACTCAGCTTGAATTAAAGGTTTGTTAAAGTTACAACAGACTTTGAATTCGACATACCAAATGTTTCGAGAATCTTCCGTAGGTATGCCTCTTGAGATAAGCATAATTTCAACTGCTTTCTATCTCTTTGAATGCCAATTCCAAGAATCCTGGACGCAACTCCCAGATCATTCTTATCAAACTCCTTATTGAATTCAACCTTCACCCTTTTTTACATCTTTGACATTGTTGCTTGCTATTAGAATATCATCCATATAAAGCAACAAAATAAAAAATGAATTACCTGGTCAAAATCGGAAGTAAACACAATGGTCAAACTGACTTCTGATGAAACTTATGCGTGCCATGAACTTGTCGAATCTCATATTCCACTATTAAGGAGATTATTTCATCCCGTATAAAGATCTCTTCGGTTTTCACACATACTCTTCTTTCCCCTCTTCGACATACCCTTCAAGTTTCCTCATCCGGATTATTTCATCAAGATCACCATACAAGAACCCAGTCTTCACATCCATCTGTTTCAGTTCAAGGTTTAACTGTGCCACCATGGAAAACAACATTTGAATGTACATGTGCTTCACAACAGGAGATAACACATCAATGAAGTCAACACCTTCTTTCTGAGTGAAACCCCTTGCATCAAACCTTGCCCTTGTATCTTTTTGACGCCACTTTTTTTATTCCTTCCTTAACTTTGAAAATCCATTTACAACTGACTAACTTGGCTCCAACAGGTTTCTTGATCAGTTCCCGTGTGTTGTTATCATGAAGATATTTCATCTCATCATCGATGGCCTTCAGCCATTCAGTCTTATTTTGACTCCTCATACCTTCTTTATAGTCTCTAGGTTCTTCGTCTAGAACCTCACTTGCAGAGATTAAGGCATAAGTTATAAGATCTGCATAACCAAGTCTTCGAGGTGGCTTGATGATTCTTCTCGACCTGTCTCTTGCCAATAGGTAGTTATTATCAGTCTCATAATCTTCGACAGTAGCTTCTACTTCTTCTTCAACTTCATTTGGGTCATGTAATTCAGCGTCACTATGCCCACATCAAAGGAATTTCTCCTTATTCCATATCTTCATTAACATCATCCATTTTCTTGAAAGTCAATTCAGCTTCATTGAAAACTACATCTCGATTAGTGATACACCTCCTGTGACCTAGCTCTAGGTACCATAGACTATAAGCTTTGTCTCCTTCAGGGTATCCCATGAACATGCATTTTAGAGCTCTAGGTTCGACCTTGTCTTTCCTAATGTTAACATAGTCCATACAACCAAATACTCTAAGTTTATCGAGATCTGGTGGATGTCCTGACCAAACTTCTTCAGGTGTTTTCATATCTAACGCAATCGAAGGACATCTGTTTATCAGATATATTGCTGTCAAAACAGTGGCAACCCAAAACATCTTCTTCAATCTAGCACTTACCAACATGCATCTAACCCTTTTGAGTATTATTTGATTGAATCTCTCAATTATACCATTTTTCTAAGGAGTTCCTGCTACAGTCTTATGCCTTGCAATCCTAGACTTGACATAGTAATCTTCGAAAGCTTCATTGCAGAATTCAAGGCCAATATCAATTCTCAACCTCTTGACCTTTATGCTAGTTTGAGTTTCGACCAGAACCTTCCAACTCTTGAAATTCTCAAAAGTTTCATCCTTAGTCTTCTGAATGAATACCCATAACTTTATGGAATAATAATCAACCATGGATAGAAAATAACTTGCACCTGAATGTGAAGGATTCCTTGCAGACCCCCAAAGATCAACATGGATGTAATCAAGGGGTCCATGTGTTCTTTGTTTACGTTTGTTAAACTTCACCCTACTGGATTTACTGAATACACAAGGTTCAAAAAACTCCAACTTCCCGACTTTGCAACCACCTAACACGTTATGTTTCCCCAGTTCGACTAGGCCTCTCTCGCTGACATGGCCCAATCTCATGTTCCATAATTTTGTCTTCGACAACAGTTTCGTGGATGCAACATTTATTAAACCACTTAAAACTTCAGCCTCAAGGGTATACAAGCCTTGTTTCTTCATGCCTCTCAAGACTTCCTTCGACCCCTTCATGACTCTTAAAATACTTTGCTCTCCTTGAAAAGCATATCCCTTCTTTTCGAATTCACCAAGAGAAATCATATTTCTCTTCAAGTCAGGTACATACCTAACTTTAATCAATAGCCTTATTGACTCATCATGGAGCTTGAATCTCACAGATCCAATACCTGTAATTTTGCAAGCTTTGTTGTTTCCTAGCAGCACCAATCCACCATCTTGATCACATAGTTCCTCGAACAAATCTTTGTTTAGATTCATGTGCCAAGTGCAACCTGAATCTATAATCCACTCTTTTCTTGAGTCGCCGCTTGAAACTACAAGAACATCAGATGAGTCAAAATCATCTTGAATAATGGCAGCATTGCCATTATCCTTACCTCCATGATCTTTCAGGCGTTCAGGGCACACCTTTTGAATGTGGCCTTCCTTCTTACAAATCGAACACCAGATGCTTCACTGTTATAAGACTTCTGCTGACTTTTACCCTTATTCTTGTCGAACTTACCATCCTTTCGCATGAATTTTGCCTTCACGGCCAAACATTCACCTACCATCGAAGTTTTATGCTCCTTTTGTTTGTTCAACTCCTTAGAGTACAAGTCAGATTGGACATCTTCAAAGGTCAAGGACTCTTTTCCATACAAGATGGTTCCTTTGATGTGAGCATGTGTTCTCGGCAAAACGCATAACAACAACAGTGCTTGATCTTCATCATCGATCTTCACATCAATATTTTCAAGATCAAGAATCAACTTGTTAAATATATCCAAGTTCTCAGCCAACACTTTGTCTTTACTCATCTTGAATGAATACAAAGCTTGCTTCAGGTAATGTCGATTCACCAACGATTTGGTCATGTACAAACCTTCAAGTTTCAACCATAACCCTGACATCGTCCTCTCCTTTTCCACCTGCCGGAGAACCTTATCACCAAGGCTCAACAATATTGCGTTGTGTGTTTTCTAAATCATGGATGTCTTTTCAGCTGTTGTTAACGCAACATTCATGGTCGTCTATCCCTTTAACGCTTCCAAACAACCCTGCTGAACAAGTAAGGCTTTTATCTTCAACCGCCACAGAGCAAATTTGTTCACTTCGGTGAACTGTTTAATCTCATACTTTGTTGAAGGCATCTTCTCCATGCTCACCGCACCAATTTGTGGTGAATCAGATACCTTAGAAACAAAGTATAATAGGTTTCTTTATAATCAAGAAACTCACAAGGGTTAGGGTTTAGGGTAGCCAAGGATAATAACAACAAGGATTGGTTATAAATTGTTATTCTTTCATTTCTCTTGAAACAAGATTACAAGTATACAAGAATAACAATTAATCTCTCTCACTTTTGAATTAGGGTTTTATCTTCCTATTTTCTCTTATGCCAAAGATGAGAGACTAGTATGTTATTTATAAGAAAACTAACATACTAACCTAATGGGTTTTTTAACAATTACCCATTACAAGCTAACTTAAACAATTGGATCCATAACACAAAGTCCAATTAGACATACATACTAGAACTAACTTCGACTACAGTATGTATAACTTCTGCACTAGTATGTGAATCAGCTTCGACTTCATGCTAAACCTCTCTCGTATCAGAGGTCAATCCAATATTCCAATATATATATATATATATATATATATATATTTGTATGTATGTATGTATGTATGTATGTAGTGCTTCGAGAGCATTCTTGAGTAGGGCAAAATTTGTTCTGAGTGGGGGCATTATTGTAAATTTATCATGTATTATTTTTCCTATTTATTAATTATTCTTCTTTTGAAAGGTTTTTTTTTGTTTGGAGCTAATCTTGTATAGAAGCTCTTTAGCATATTAATATAAGTCGCTGTTTAATTCGTGAGCATCTACCATTGCAGAAAATCCCTACTTTTGGGTTTGTGGAGAAAAACAAGTGAACAATTTTAACATTGGTTCTTGAGCTTTTCCTTGTACAAAATCTCTATTGGTTCGAGATCAACCCAATTAACATATTATTTCATTTTGTGGTCAGACCATATAAAACCTCGGTTCAGTTTGGAGGATAACCTACTCAAAACTCCAACTTGGTTAGAGATCAGCGTGTGTAAAATCTCAGTTTGCCTTAGAGACTAACTGCTAGAAGCTCTGTTCGTTATTTGGCGTGAAAACTAACTGCTTCATTCCTTGGTTTATTGTTTGGTTGGAAGTTATCCTGAAATTTTATTTTTCCTTGTATGGGGGTTGTGGGCTTAAAATCTAAAAATTCTCAAGCATTATTGGATACTCTCAGTATCAGTTCTTGAGGAGAGGAGTAGTTCACTTCTTTAAGATTGAACCTTTATAAATCTCTGGTGTTATCTCTTTTCCCCAACTTTTTACTTTCCGCTTATTTTCTTTATCCTTATTCTTACGTTGTATATGCAAATGTTTTTCTGAAACCATTTACAAACTATAATTTGGAAAATGAATTTGTTTTAAACTATTATTTTTCTAAACTTGTATGATGGAACTCCGACAACAAACTCCACACACTTGAAAAAATCCTTAAATTACTTCAATACTTAAACCATATAAGCCCAGCGCTGATGGGAAAACTCGGGGGCCAACAAGAGGGAACACTTTACTTCCTTTATGAGCAACACATCTTTATGAGACACACACTACATACTTACCCAAAATCTTAAGGTGATAGGTGTGTGGTTCTCTCGCTTATAAATGCTCAAATCTCCACATTTTTAACCAATGTGGGACTTTCTCATACTACTCACACTTGTTATCCCCAACACTCCCCCTCAAGTATAAGTCTATCCACAATGCTCCCCCTCAAGCAGACACTCTTTTTTTATCACATGCACTTGTGTCATCGTTGACGCTTTTGAACGTGACACTCTACCCATCACCATGTAGGGATACTTTCGATACAAGTGAGTTGGTTCCACCACTCGAACCAAATGTTCGTGATACCATTATTGTGGTCAATTCAGGGGGTCAACATAAGAGAGTATTTTATTTTGAGAACTTTCTTTATGAGCAGCACACATTTGTGAGAGACACACCTCATATTCGTCCAAAACTTTAAGGTGATGAGTTTGTGAATTCTCTCACTTGTAAATATTTAAGTGTCCACATTTCTAACAAATATGAAATTTCCTTACACTATTCACATTTGTTATTTTCAAGAAACACTATGGAGCATGGTCAAAGAACATGATCATAGAGAAGCATACCATAATAAATACCTAAGCTGTGAAAGGAGACGAAACAGGGTAAAATATGGAATATCAGGTAAACACATTAACATTCAAAAAATTATTTAGACAAATAACACTAATTAAGACTATTTTTATAGGTCACTTTCAAATAGGATTGCATACTTTATTTTATTATTTATAAATACCACTTGAATATTTTATTTCAAACACATTCAATTCAACCAAACAATCTTTATTCGCAGTTGTATCGTACTTTATATTTACTTAAGTTTTTCTTTTCTTAGTCTAATTCTTAAAAAATATGTACTTAAAATTATTTGAGCGAGTTAAAAAAAAAGTTATAAATAATAGACAAAGTTTATTCTTATTGTAAAGTTTGGAAATTGGAGATTGAGAGAGCAAACGAATTGAATGAAGAAACCTAAAATCAAGAAAGAATATGGTAGACACAAGAATTTATCTTTCTTGTGCAAGGGGAATATAAATATTTGAATAAAGAAAAAGCATGTGTGGCCTTTTTATCATGAAACAAAGCACATGTGAGGATTCTTGATGGCAAGTCCAAGGAACCTACCCCTAAATTAGAAAAATGGATGTGGATGGAACACTTTGACATAAAGCTACAACAAAAACAAAACACCTCTCTATGATTTTAAAACTTGTCCCAATTGTTGACCCAACCTGTCTTTGATCTTCAACACATATACTTGATAGCTAATCAATAGCTGACTTTAATCATAAATACACTTAAAAATATCTAATCACTTTTTAAAAATGTTTTCCATCATATTATGCTTGTGAGTTGGGTTTTCTTTAATTTGTTTAATGAAGGAGTTTTATTGTGCAATTTAATTTAATTCAAAATGTTTATTTTTGTGGAAATGTCCAATTACGATTATTCTATTGAACTCAGAATATCTAATTAAGCGAAAAACAAAACTTCTTTTTTTCATTATCAGTATTTGATTTACTGAACCAACTAACTCGATTCGGGATCGATTCTTGCATCAAGTAGTTTCAACATTTTCTCAATATAAGTTTCAGAGAATCGAACCATTATTCTCCCTATCCCTCAATGTCAATCATCATTAAAACAACTAACTGTTAATAAAACTGTCAGTTTTTAAAGTTTGTAAGATGAATTATAGCGTATGACCTTAAATTTCTCTTGATAAGATATTATATATATATATATATAGCTTGTGTGTATGCAGAATAGTCTTCTCCATTTATAGTTTTTTGGTTCTTTCACCAACCCTAAGATTAATTCTTGAATCTGACGCAGTGTGGTTAGGTAAAAAATTATTTAAAAATGCGGTGATTCTTGAATTTGAATACTTTGATGTGACATTATTATTATTGTAGGTAAAATTTGTATTTGAAGACTAGAGTCAAGTATTATTTATTGTTAAATTATTATATTTTTGGAGTCACCTATTTGGAAATAAACATGAAACATACGATGATATATTAATAAGTTAAATTCAGTACGCAGATGCATGAAAATAAAATACTTCTACGTGAAAACAATTGGTAAAACAAAAAATAAAAATAAAAATAAAAACACAATTTAAAATTGTCAAATAAAATAAAAATATGTAGAGGAGAAAGGTGGGGTAGGGGTGGAGAACTTTATACATGAAAACCAGAAGCATGATTGACGCATGACAATAGTTTTAATACTAATGATATGGAGAACAACTGTAACTGTAGAATTCAAACTTTATTAGAATTTAAACTCATTCAATTGAATAATTGAACTTTAGTCAAAATTCATTAATTACTTAGTTTGATCATCTTAATAATACTTCTAATTTTGATATAAAGAACAAAAAAACAAGTAAAATGTAATTTGTTCTCCTTTATTTAATGAAATTCATTTAATTTAAAAATTTTGCAATAACATCTAGTACTTCTAAGATCATCCAACTCTATGAAAGTCAAAAAATGAATAGTTTCAAATTCTTACAAAATTAATTATTTAATCGTGACAAAACATGGAAAAAAATAGTGTATCATAATTTAAAATACTTTTAGATTGTTAATTAATTAACAACTTTTATTCTGTTAAATTGCGTTTATATTTTAAAATTACATTAATAATATAATAGATTATGAAATTTTATTGGTTAACATTATAAAATTATTTTATACTGTAATAAGCTATTTTTAATCTCAAATAAAAATGTTTTCTTCTATTTAATTAAATTTTAATTATGACAAACATGAAATTTCATTTAACCTTAATTTATCGATTTTTTTATGTAAATATCCCTATTTTCAAAAATATTTTCCAAATAATCCACTTTTAAAACAATTTTCCAATCTATCTCATTTCTAGATAATTTAAGAGAAGTCGATAATCCAATTGACAATCATGTACAAAATTAAAGAGGTGTCGCCAAGGAGTGTCGTCAATTGGTTTGACGATTTCTCTTTAACTTTGTACATAGTCGTCAATTGAGTTGGCGACTCCTCCTAAATTTGTCTAAAAGTGGGGTAAATTGAGAAATTGTTTTAAAAGTAGATTATTTGGAGAATATTTTTGAAAAATAAAAATATTTACATAAAAAAATCTACTTTATCAGTGAACGTGATAAATTTTAAATCATGTGATGTAACCGGTCTTTTTAGAGATTGTTTTATCAAAAATGTTAATTAATTGGTAAGGAGTTGATCTATATAAAAGATCATTAGTTTAATTTTTAATATTAATGTGAGAAAAAATTTAGTGAGTAATCAATAAAAATATTTGTATTTGCGACAATTTTGAGTTTTAAGTTTTGAATTTGATGAGTCTCGGAAATTTAATTCATCTAATTATAATTACAACAAAAAAATACAAATTTCTATGAAGAATAATTTAAAATTATAGATATAATTATTATTAGAATTTAATAGATATCTATTTATATTATTAAATAATTTTATATTATTATTCAATAAAATATTATTTAGTTATATCATATTAATAATTTAAAAATAAAATCTAATATGACGAAATAGATTATGTTGATGGGATGACGGTATAAAATTATTTTAATGCTTATTCTATTTTCTCTTATTATTATTTCTAAAATGTACCGTGCCCTTTTATAATTTTCATTTTGTAATTTATGCATAAAAGTATTTAACGTATAAATGTATCAATTTTTTTATTTTTCAAAATAAAACATATAGTATAAAATAAGAAATACTACTATTTATATTCATTTTTACAGAAACACATAAAACAGAAACCTCTCATTTGTTTCTGGAACTGCAATCATTACTAAAAAAGAAGTACTTGAAGTGAAAATGAAGTAATTTTGCACCAAAAAAACGCCATTTTTTTACACAAGTAGAAATAAAAAAGGTCACTCTTTTTTAGCCTAGTCCTATCAAAATCCAATCTTGGATAAACTCTCTTTCAATCCAAGTTTCATTCTCTTCTGGGTTGTCTTCAAACTTTAATCTAGTGCACTGTCAATGTCTTTCCCTATTTGCTTCTCTCTCTACTTTCTCTCACTAATACTTTTCACTTTCAAGTCTACCATTTAAAACTCTTCATGTTTCACTACTTTTATATTTCATTTTTTCGTTCATATTATGGTTTTTTGTTTTTTTAGAACATTTGTGTTGGTTCAATTTTTGTGTCTGCTTTTTTTTTTTTTAAGGTAGAAAAATCCGACCAAGTTCTAGGATTTTAGTTTTTTGTCTGCTGAGTTTTGCTTAGGTTGAAGCTCCTGAATTAACAAGGAAAAAAATGAAGATGAGTACTTCATTTTTGTTTTTGGGTTTGGTTTCTATGTTCTCTTTTGTTTCTTCTGCTATGGTGGCATCAAATGAAGGTACTACTACATGTTACTGAGTATTGTTTTTCTCTCTCAGATCTTGACTTTTCACTATGTTAATCTGTTTATGTAAGAAATGTGGTTTTGTTTCTTGTGTGAATTTGGAAGTTTTGAGATTAATTAATTGCTTTTCATGTTCATTGTACTTATGTATTGTCTTTTAAAGAGTGAAATTTGGGAATTATGGTAATGAAGATGTGTGTTGTTTTTTGTTTTGTGCTTAGTTTTGGCGCTTAAAGCCTTCAAAGAAGCTGTGTATGAAGATCCACATAAGGTTTTGTCCAATTGGAATAGTTTGGATTCAGATCCTTGTGATTGGAATGGAGTTTCATGCACCGGAACTCGAGATCATGTCATCAAGATGTAAGATTAATTTGGTTCATTCATTTAGCACCTTTCTTAGAGGTTGTAAATTGTAATTAGTCTTTCATTGGATGAACGTCTTAATCAGAGTCAGAGCCGTCTTAAGTTTTTTGAGGTCCTGTGTTGGTCAGCTACGATACAACTCTTATGTGTTGGTCAGCTACGATTCAACCCTGACAAATCTAGAAGTCATATTTAGTTATGCTTTAACCGTGACAAATCTATTTTAAGGCTCTATGTTGTAGTCCACATTGCACACCCTCAAAGACGGCTCCGATACTGATTAGCCTGCCTCTTATAGCATAAGAGCTTATCGTATAAGTTAGCAGATTTCTAATCTACATATTGGGATCTTTCTCTGCAGAAACATATCAGGAGCATTACTAAGAGGGTTTCTTGCTCCAGAAATCGGGAAAATAACCTACTTGCAAGAATTGTATGATTCTCATCCAGAAAACTTTATTAAATTAGTGAAAATGTGTTACAATTCATGATTAGTTTCATGGTTGTGACTGATTTGTGGTTCTTATTGATGTAGGATCTTGCATGGTAACAATCTCATTGGAATAATACCGAAAGAATTGAGCGCGTTGAAATCTCTCAAGGTGTTGGATTTGGGAAAGAACCAGTTAACAGGACCAATTCCTCGAGAGATTGGAAATTTGACCGAAATCGTGAAAATGTAATTGAAATTCAATATGCTTATGCTATGCTCTTTCTAATTAGATAAAATTATTGACTTTTGAGGTCTAATCATGGACTTATGCATTCAACTTGATTTTGATTTCTTGTAGAAATTTGCAGTCCAATGGTTTGACTGGTAGATTACCTCCGGAGCTTGCAAATTTGAAATACCTTCAAGAACTTCGGCTCGATAGGAATAAGCTTGAAGGGCCTGTTCCTGCTGCTAGCACTTCAAATTTTTCTTCAAATATGCATGAAATGTGAGTAAAACGATTTCAATTCTCATTCGTATACTTTGCTTATGGATTCACTATCAAAATCTGGATCTTGTTGATTTGAATCCTATTGATCTCATTATATATTCAGGTATGCATCAAATGCGAATTCGACTGGCTTCTGTCGTTCGTCACTTAAAGTTGCTGATTTTTCATATAACTTTTTGGTTGGTAGCATACCGAAATGTTTGGAGTATCTTCCAAGGTACTTTTTATTTTAATCTTTATAGCATGTTGTCGTTCTAGTCAACCTCCGTACTTAAAAAACACGAAATACGTCTTACAGAACTAGCTTTCAAGGGAATTGTCTCCATGTCAAAGACGTAAAACAACGGACGAAAGTTCAATGTGGTACGTATGACATAATAAATTTTGTTTTGTGGATCCTTGTTTGTTTTACACCTAACAATGAGTTATTGTTTCATAGCTGGAGCTTCACCTGCTCAAGGCCATCCAGTAGTGAAACCAAAGCACCAATCGAAAACCGAACATGCATCAAAGCATCAAGGAGCTTCGAAACCAGCTTGGCTTTTGGCTATAGAAATAGCGACCGGGACCATGGTTGGTTCTCTCTTTCTGATTGGAATTTTCACTGCTGTCCAAAGGTGCAACAAAAAAGCTTCCATCATTATTCCTTGGAAGAAATCCGCAAGCGAGAAAGAGCAAATCGCAGTATATATAGGTCGGTTTCTCACTTTCTTTGATTGCTCTCATGTATTTACACTACCTATGAAGCACGGACACCAGAAACATGACACTAGTAATAATTTGAAAACCTGAATAAACTAAACGTAATCATAAGTGTCGGTCTCGGTTTCAGACACCGACACTGACACAGACACACCTTTTTTCAGAGGTGTCGGTGCTACAGAGTTTACTACTAATGGTATTTGTATGGCTAATTTGATCATATTTAATACTACATCAATGTGCAGACTCGGAGATGTTGAAAGATGTCAGGAGGTATAACAGACAAGAGCTTGAGGTGGCTTGTGAAGATTTCAGCAACATAATCGGATCCTCACCGGATAGTGTCGTATACAAAGGTACAATGAAAGGTGGACCTGAGATTGCTGCGATCGCGCTATGCATCAAAGAAGAGAATTGGACTGGACACCTTGAACTTTATTTTCAGAGAGAGGTAAATAATGCATTCCAATGCTTGCGGTATGCAATATACGTGAGAAAAGTAGTTATATAAAACCGTTAAATTTTTCTTCAATTGGTGTCATTCAGGTGGCAGACTTGGCAAGGTTAAATCACGAAAACACGGGAAAACTATTAGGATATTGTAGAGAAAATGCTCCATTTACAAGAATGCTGGTTTTTGATTATGCATCAAATGGAACACTTTATGAACACCTACATTGTTGTAAGTTGAGATTCTTAGCTAGTAGTATTTTATATGTATTTTGCGTGTGTTACGATTCCTTAAAACGTGAAGTTATGACCGCAGATGAAGAAGGGTTTCAGTTATCTTGGACACGACGTATGAAAATTATCATAGGCATTGCTCGTGGACTAAAGTATTTGCACACTGAAATTGATCCTCCTTTCACTATCTCAGAGTTGAACTCAAACGCAGTATACCTTACCGAAGATTTTTCCCCCAAGGTATATAAGAATTGTTTAGTACACGTTGATGTTTATGTGCTGTATGTTATTGTTGTCATTGAAATGAAATTTTCAATTGCAGCTGGTTGATTTTGAAAGTTGGAAGACGATTCTCGAAAGATCAGAGAAAAATTCTGGTTCCGTTAGCAGCCAAGGTGCCGTTTGTATTCTTCCAAACTCCCTTCGAGCACGCTACCTTGATACCAAAGGAAACATTTATGCTTTTGCAGTACTTGTACTTGAGATTATCAGTGGGAGATCTCCGTATTGCCAGGACCGAGGATACTTGGTGGATTGGGTAAGAAATTTCTCCAACTTTCATTATTGTTATTATTATTATTACTAGCGTGCAGACGAGCACCAACTCTAACTCTGACCACTTTTCTCGAATGAAGACCATACTTTCATGATCAAGTCTCTAATTGTGTACTCGTTCACATACATATGATGCAGGCGAGAGATTATCTTGAAATGCCGGAAGTAATGTCATACTTGGTCGATTCCGAGTTGAAGCATTTCGGATACGATGATCTAAAAGTAATATGCGAGGTGGTAACTCTTTGTATTAGTCCTGACCCTAATGTATGTCCATCAATGCAAGAATTATGCAGCATGCTGGAAAGCCGAATCGACACATCAATAAGCGTGGAGCTCAAATCTTTAGCTTGGGCTGAGCTAGCACTTTCAACATAATTGAGTAATCAATACTCAAAACTAACAACATACATTGAAGCATGCCTGCTATATAACCAACCCATTATGCTTTTCTGACCAACTACTTTTTTGTTGCTTTTGATTAATTTTTTTGCCTATATATATATAGTTTACCTGTAAATGATTGCTCATAAAGGAAAGTTGTAAGGATTAATCCATGACATGTATCTTGTATTGATGACTGAAATGTAGAAGTCTATAAATTGATTAATGAATGGAAGAAGAAAATGCGTGCTGTTGAAAAGGACCACAAAAATTATAACAGGAGGGTCCATTCATTTGTTGGTCCCTTGGTTTATGAAATGGACCACATTGAAACCAAAAATAAAAATAAGAACTCAATTGGAATTATATTGTTGTATGTAATATTATGATGTATCTTTTTATTATGTTGTAATATTAGTGATTTTTTTAGTTATGTAGTTATGTATAGATACAATTATAACATTGTAATAAAAAAAAAGGACATATCAAAATAACTTGTTGTCACCTACTATAGATATGCTAGTTTTGTTTTAGTCTATTAAAACTGACACCTATTAGCTTGAATGTACCAAACTTGCTATTGCAATTGCAATCTTTGGTAATCAACTTATCATAAATAAAAAAGATTAGATGTTGTTGTCATGACTTGAGTCTACATTTTCCAGTGAGCTCCTCTCATGCGTTCTTGGATGCTCTCATGCACATTAACTATTGGATTGATTGTTCGTTAACTTTCAGAAAGAGACGTGTGCCCGAGCACAACATCTTAAGGTTGAGTTGCGTAGAAAGTTCTGATAATAAAAATTTGAACAATCTCATAATTGACAGAGCTAGAAGCTTTTCTAACTCTTATAATGGTCATGTCATATTAGATTATTTTCTCAAAAAGAACACTTATTCTCAAAATTTTCAGTTAGCATGGATATCTACAAAAATTATAAAGTAAAATGCAGAAATCCTCTCTAAAATTAAAGAAAAAGTCATGGTGCTTAAACACTAGTGGTTGGAGACACATGACAAGTGACAGACTGTGTTTCTTCTCGTTTGAGAAGGAATCTGGACCAGTGGCTTTTGGAAACTTGAAAGTTAATAATAGCATCGTCAATTATGTGATAGTGGTGACCTAAATCAAATATATGTTAAGTAAAATAATCTCTAGATCAAGACAAAAGAATCTATGTGCATTATATTATACTAATTTCTATTATGCATATTTTTTAAAGAACACTAAAATATTTTAAAACACCAACTTTTCTTTTTTAAAGAAGATTAAATATTTTTAACCGCCAGAGGACAGAGATCTCTTTTTTTCTTAAGTAGAAGTTAAATCTCTTAAAAGAAAAATTCAGTCTACTGTGGTCCTCCTTGACTTGAAAAAGATTATAGTTGCACACAAAATATTCAACTTATATCCAAAAAATCATGAACCAAGTGTAATTGAATTATAATATAAATAAATTTAAAAAAGAAATTATAAAATATAATTATTTATTGTTCTTTTAAATCTTTGAATTATCAAATATATATCTAATCTTCTAAATCCCTTTAAAACTCAACTTTTAAACTTATATCCTTCAAACCCCAACTCAAACAAAACCTCCATTCACACTATACTTTGTGTTCAATGGCATAAGTTCAAAATTGATTAAAGCTTTACTTTATACTCTACCAGTAGGCAAATAAAAACCATATCATGACATTAATCAGGTTCCAGAAATCACCCAAACTAAATCATATATAGATGAAGCATGGTTTAAATCATGTTCCTGTATATAACAAACAACCTTCCAGGTAACATTCAACAAAAAGCAAGAAAAAACAAAATTGATGGCACAGAAAAGCCAGCCAACCAAAGTTTTGGACACCCTCTACTTCCGCTTAGAAGAGTAGTGATTGTCATTTGGATTTCTCTTCCCACTGTAAACTGCTAGTGCTTTCCTTACAGGAGGCAGGAACGGAGATCCCTTAGAATTGTGGTGGCTGAAGACATCGTCTGGCCCAAAGAACTCATCATCCTACAGAAGGTATTAAGTAGCTCAGTTAAGTGAAGCTATTTAAAATGATTGAGACAAAAAAGAAAGAACACCACACTCTCGTGGGACATATCAATATTAAAACACACAAACTACCTTGTTGGCTTTCTTTCTTGTTTTAGGATGAAGTACCCTTTGAGGCAGTTGATCTTCCCGGAGAATAACGTTTTTTGTGACTGCATTTCTTCCACCTTGGGGTAAAGGCAATGAGAACTGCACGTAAAGTGATTGAAACGCATAAACAGCTTAGTGACAGAAAGAAACAAATGACATATATCATCCTATCTTGTATATATTAAACAATTCTTCAGATGCATTATCATTCGTACAACTGAAAACCAGTATCTATCAAACAGAACTTCTGGGATAAATGTTCATCAAGTACTGTAACTTTCCAGAAAGGGTGTGGAATAGATTATAATTTCAGTTCCAAATTCATTAGTATTTACAAATCATTGTTAGTAATCGATGAATCAAGTACTCAACAATTACAAAGATGAACAAGTGACTGAAAGAACACGACTTCAGTAATAAAATGACTAGCATACTAACATGCTTAAGTAAAATTGAATTTATATACAAGTATTTCAGTATATATACTCACCTTTGTGCCACGTAATGTAACTCGGGGTCGACGGGCTGCCAACATTATGCCATTTTCATTAACAGTAACAGCTACCTTCCTTAACGTGCCACCATTTCCACATTTTGGACAGAAAATCCTCCCAATTTCAGCAGTAACAGTGAAGCAGGCATGACACTTAAGTATCCATCTGGATGCAAACAAGTTAAAAGATAAGCACGTATAATACAGTTTGCTTCATAGGATAGCACATAGAGATTAGAAGCAGGCATATGTCATTGCACAAATATAATATTGCATACAAACAAGTAACAATTACCTGTGCAGCTGGTGTATCTGTGATCCCCCAGGTGCCAGCAAGCGCAAACCCATTTGAAGAAGAACATTTTGCATTGCAAAGTCGCCAGTTATACAGGCCACAGATGATTCAGACAAAGATCTAAGCATCCAACTTTGCTCACTAGTATCATCACCGGTATATGAAACATCAGCAGCTTCACTTGTCTGACTTGCAGTCTCAGAGTGAAATGCACTGACATCCGATGCACTTTCAAGTAGTATATCATTGTTTGACTGCAGCTCTTCAGGAGATAAACTTGGTTTGTGTTCTTCATTAACTTCAAGCGAACCTTCTTCCAGTGTCATTTGCTTCAGAGTTGCGGAAAGGGCTTCACCGTCATTGTTCTCTGCAAATATCATATCATCCTTGGAAACAACATTTTTAATATGCTTCTCATCATCACCTTGGTGAACATCCTGGTTGGAAGCCTTGCCATCTTCACAAACACTTCCATTGGTATTTTCGTCCATATCTTGTTGATCTTGGTTACTGGATAATGCATCATAGTACTCCCGTCTAGCTTTCCTTCTTAGAAATCTCCTGTGAGTACTACGACTAACAGCAGGCATCCAATCACCTTCATTGTCATCAACTTGTCCTTGAGATGCATCAACGCCATCAGCCACTGTCTTCCCTTCAATGTTTATGACTTTTTTCTTAGGCAGATAATCCTTACGTCTCGTTGAACCACCATGTTCACTACCTTCTAGAATCTCCAAAGTAGTTTCACTCGTATGCTCTACTGAGCCATCTACAGAGAGATCATCTTGAGGAACAATGTTCAAACTCAAGTCCTGCAGAGGAAGGATTCTCGAATTTGAATTTGTATTATCCTCTTCGCGTTCCAATGCTTCCCACTCTTCCAAATTGGAAACATTCGAACCCCATCCTGGCAAGTCCTTCTCAGGCAACCTCTTAACATTTAAGGTTTGCACCGGAGGCGGACTGTCTCTGAGATGTTTTGTTCCGTGAATCTGAGCCTCCAAAGTATAAGTTAGAGCCATGAGTTTGATATCAACATCTGATAGAGTCTGTAGATCACCAGTAACCCTAGCAAATTTGACAACTACAACCATGTCCAATTGGTAAAAAGATTTCCATGTTAGAATTCAAAAAAACATCTTCATATTCCATACAAACAGAAAAATAAGACACTATACTAAGGTCTTGTTTGGATAAATAACTTAATTAAGTGCTTAAAGCATAAGATATTTCTATAACATAAGACAAAATAAAGCCAAACTTTTTTCTTATTAACTATAAGTCAGTTATTCTCATAAGATATCCTAGTGAGTAAGTGGAAATAAGCTGAAAACAGCTTATGGACATGCAGCTTAAGGACAGATTATAAGCTGTTTTCATAAGCTGCTATGCACATTCTCACATGTTGGGAGATAAACTCAAATAAAACGAACCTAACACACCATAAGAACTAATTATATGAAATCACGATGATCTGCAAACAGCACAAATGTGAAGAAACAAATAATTTAGGTACAATTAAAAAATAATATACTGAACCAATCACATCCCTAACAACTAATTCTACAAAATCATCATAATCATAACCATAAACTGTTAACAATGTGAAGAAACTAATAAACATAAAAATAAATAAAAACACCTTTGTTAATGGATTCAGGAGTAGGTTCCATGGTTTCGATAGTGAATGGAAGGAAAGAAAGCTTATGGCGAGAAACAGGATCACGAATTTCCTCCAAAACTTCCGGGACGGAAACAAACTTATCAGCAATACCATGAAGCTTATCTCCGCCTGCAATAACAGCATTAGCATCAACAATGGCAACAGAGATCCCATGACGGTTACGTGCATCTTCCAACACTTGTTGAGTCTCTAAATGTGGCGGCGGTTGTTGAGGTGGCGGTGCCTCCTTCTTCACTATACTACTCCAGCACGATGGTTTTGGTGGTGGCGGTGCTATTGCTGAAGCTTCCTCCATGATTCACCGGCGACGATTTGATCGGAGGAGCTAAAAACTCTGCCGCCGTTTTGGTTAGGTTTAGGGTTCTGTAAGGGTTTGGGAAGACAATGGTGGTTCTTAGATTGTTTTGTTATGTGAAACAAGGAATTTTATAACTTTTTATTCGATTTCATATTTGTTTTAATTCTATCCCATCACAACAATTCATGTGTATCTATTTAATATATATTTTCCAAAAATAATTAAGTTAATATTTCTTATAAAAAAAAATTAGTTACTAAAGTTTTTTTTTACAATAGACCAGAATAAAGTTTTATATTTTTTACCTGAATAGTTGAAGTAAAAGTATTTTTTTACAAGAATAGTTATTAAAAGTTAATTTTATTTGTTATTTATAATCTATATCTAAATATAGACAATATAAATTTTGAAAAAAAACTCGTTTTAATTTCTTAAATAAATGTGATATCTTATTTAAGTCTTGAGACATAGAATTAATTTTTATTTCATAAAAAGATTGGAACAATTTAATTTTTTATTTATATTTTATTTAGCAGTTGAATAAAGAAAATAAAATTATTACCTGAAAATTTAATATGAAAGAAAATATAAATATAAATACTTATAAATTCGCATAAATATTTTTACGCAATAATAAAATGTGATTAAAAGAATAAAAATAAATTTAAATTAATATTTAATTATCAATAATTAATAAATTATAAAATAAAGAAGAAAAAATTAAAGTGTGTCAATAAAAAAAAAATTTATTTAACGGATTACAATTTTTTTTAATCAAAATGATATATATTAATTCAAAAGGCCTATACAAAGCAAGGTGATCCAATGGATCCAACCATAAAATAAAAACTGATTACATCATCAAAGAAGCCAAATGCTTCCTAAGTTTTCTACTATGTCATCCCCAATAAACTATATTATATATAATGTTAGAAACTATATTAGTGTGATCTACTTTGTTACCAAAAACGACATCATTCTGAAACCTCCAAATGTGATACATCGTTTCAGCTATAGTCATCCTCAATAACTCAACCCTTCATCCTTTTCTGTTAGAAACTCGAATGATCCATTCAACTCCTCATTCCAGGGTTTAGGTAGGTGGGACACCTCTAACCACCTAAGAATATCTTTCCAAATCGGGGAGATTTTATTGCACTCAAACAGAAGATGATTGATGGACTCTTCAGCCGACGCACAAAGTGCACAAGAGCTATCATTGATGAAATAGAACTTTTTCAAACGATCTTTGGTAGGCAACCTCCCACGGCAAGCAATCCAAAGACACAAAGTCGCACGAGGTCGGGCTTTGTTGAACTTAATTAATTTCCTCCAATTAACATTATGGCCATCTTCAAACATCCTGTTAAAAATCTTGCTAGCTTTAAATTTTTTATAAGTAACAGCATGATCCCAAACAGGTTGACACAGAACCACATTCTCCCTCTGATGTAGGATACTTTTGAAATACCTTTGAAATAGTATGTGTGAGTCCACCTAACCCAGAGATTATCCGCCTTTGCACACAGATTTCAAAGGCACTTCATCAATAAAACAATGTTCCAAACAATCAGATTTAGGAGTTGTAATCCACCCTGAGACTTGGGTTTGCAGACATCATTCCAGACCACAAGACTTTTACGACTCAATTCGGATTTACTGGTCCAAATGAAACTTCTACAAATAGTATCAAGTTTGTGTATGACACTCAAAGGTATTGGGAAACACTGAATCCGGTATTGGGCAATTGCACAAGAAACACTGCGGAGAAGCTGGACATACCCTGCAAAGCTCAGTAATTTGGAGCACCAATGAAACACACAGCTAGTGATTTTATCAATCAGAGGCAGATAATGTTTAATGTTCATTTTTTTTACTAGAAAGAGGCACCCCCAGGTACTTGATAGGAAAACTACCTTCTGTGAATCTAGACAAGTGAACCATATCAGCTCTCTCATGGTCCTCAACTCCTGCCACAAAAATCTGAGATTTCTCTTGGTTTATTGCAAGACCATTAGAATCGGTGAAGTAATTAAAGGCTAGAAGCATCATGTCCACAGAGGTTTTATCACCTCTACATAAAATAAGTATATCATCTGCAAATGTGAGGTGGGTGAGATCCAATTTTTCACATTTAGAGTGATAATTAAAGTTGGGATTTTTTTGCATTTTGAGGAGAACTCAATGCATATATTCCATCACAATAACAAACAAAAGGAGGTTGATGGGATCCCCTTTCCTAATCCCATTTTTGGCCTGCAAGAATTTAGTGGTATTGCCATTGACATTGAATTTGTAAGATACAATGCTAATACCATCCATAATCCAGGTGACAAACTGATTAGGGATGCCAATTTCATACAAAATTCCCTTTAATGAATTCCAATTCAGCATGTTATATGCTTTGTGCATGTCCAATTGCATTATGACCCTAGGAGTACTTTTTCTTCTCTCATAACCCTTGAGAATCTCATAGGCCATAAGAACATGGTTATGAATCTGCTGCCCTTTTACAAAAGTTGCTTGAGTCTGGCTGATGATAGATGGCATGACAGTCCCTAATCTATCAGTCAAGATTTTTGAGATAATCTTGTAAAAGGTAGTACATCCAGCTATAGGCATGTAGTCTTTAACACACTTTACAGATTTGCTTTTGGGTACTAAAGTCACAAGGGTTTTATTGAAAGGTTTATAGAGGTCCCATGTATTAAAAAAATTCATGAACAACCTTAGTTACATCACTTTTTATGACATGCCAACTTGCCTTGAAAAATCCAACACCATACCCATCCATACTAGGGCTTTTAAGGTTACCAATCCCATTTAAAGCCTTCCAGATCTCTTGATCAGAAATATCATAAACCAAGTTTGCCCTATGGCTCAAGCTAACCTGAGGACCCAATCTCATGGCCTCCAAGTCTATGTGCTTAAGTTGTTGGCTATCTTCACCCATAAGCTGATTGTAGAAGTCAAACACCTCTTGTTCAATGCCATAAGCATCCTCAATAACAGTCTCATCCTCTCTAGCAAGGTAATTCATCCTATTAGAGTTGTTTCTATATTTGAGAATAACATGGAAATATGAGTTATTTCCATCACCTTTCCTAATCCACTCAATTTTAGACCTTTGCATAAGGATTTTAATATCAATCTCATTCAGGTGAATGATTTTATCAGTCAGAGTCTTAACCTTCCCAATCAAAGATCCATCCATATGGACAAATTACAATTATTATTTATTTAATAAATAAATAATTAAAAAAATAAACTTTATTTTTTATTTTAAAAAAATCAGTGTTTACAATATATTAAATTGAATAAACTTATTTATAGTTATGATATTTTTTTTGGATGTATATTCATTGACTATTATACTAGAGGAAACCTAAGAGGGACACTAGCTCGAACTTAGCGGGACAAATGTAAACCATAAACTAATACTTAAGGCCCGAAACACTGAATCAAATAGTAGAGAGAGTGCATGGTTAACCATTGTTTCCACTAGACCTTAGACTCAACTTCGGTTAATCAGTGACCTTAACTCATACGAGTAAATCCCAACCTCATGAGGCTCACTACATATCACAAATTGATATGGATAGGGTGCCATAGGATCACACTCACTATATGTTTCACTAGTACCATACACGTTAAGTCCTTGTTTTTAGCTTCATGCTACAGGGGTAACTGTCATACCCTAAATTTTGACCTTAAATTTTTCAAATTTTCGTTCATCTAACGCATTTCATAACATTATCAATTTTCAATCATTTTGCATTTTTAAGTTAAAACATACCATTAATCATAAATCATGCATTTTTTTATTAATTATTTTATTTTTCAATCTTCCCATTTTAATGACATATCTGTTATTCTTGTTTTTGAATTAATTATTTTAATTTTGGAATTTGTTTAGAATGTTGTCTCACTTTTCTAATTTATTCTATTTAAGTTTACTTCTTTTTTTTAAAGTTAAATAGTTACATTATGCATTTTAGATTTACTTTTAGTTTAATTTTATTTTTAGTCTAATTTTAACTTAGCTTTTAGAATTAATATTAATCTTATTAACTTTTGTTTAGATTTCATTTTAACTATTTATTTAATTTGCTTTTTTTTTTATAATTTAATTTAGTTTTTTTATTTATTTATTATTATTTCAGTTTTATTATTTAAGTTTATAGTTTTTTAGCTTTTTTAATTAGATTATTTTCAGATTTTGATAATTCATTTATTTGTTTATTTTTTTTTATTAGCATATTTTAGTCACTTTTATTTTTGTTTAATCTTTTTTTTATCATTTAAATTTTCTAACTAGTCCAATCTCAATTGGTCTTATTACTTTATTGGTAGACAAACTAGTGTCACACAGCTGTTCATCATATGCCTACTGTGCCTTTTTCTCCCTTCCTGCTGCATATTTCACAGTTTTTTCAGAATTTCACCAAACTGGGTATGGTCAAACCTGCATTTAAAAAGATGAAAAGGAGACCAATCAGAAAAATAATAACAGTCCAAAAGATAGTTGTCACTTGAAAAAGACTGGACAAGTTTACACGGGGGACGCACAGGGCTGATACAGAGCCGCTGACCCTCATTCTTTATGGTGGGCAGCTAGAAAAACCAGTCAAAACCTTTTTCTCTGTGGACAATAACAAGAATCATGAGACTGCATCTTAAAAGGGGACCTGGGGGGAGAAAAGCAAGGAGAGGACCACACTTCAAAAGGCAATCGAGCCTCTTCATTTTCGGGTACTAACGTTGAGTATCGAGTAAAAAAAAACACAGCAAACACAAAAACAAACCAAATTCACCGACCAAACCTTCTACCTCAAACCTTCATCTTCTCAGACCCTTTGCAAAATCCGCAAACCAACAACATCTTCCAGTCGAACCACGCCCATCCTCATCACCTCCGCCGAAACGGTTTTTCACAATCCACCACCTTCACTAACTCCTGTTTCCTCTCCCCTCCCTCATCACCTTCACGAATCGCACCAAACAACAGGAACCTACCTTCAATCCACCGAAACTCACCGTCAATCTCGCAGACCCAATCCCAAACTTACCAAAATCAAAATCGAATCTAAGATGGAAACCAAGCCAACAACAGAACAAAAAACCTGTTAAGCAATAAACCAGAACCTAAACCACGTTCTTCACCTTCGACCCTCAAAACGCAACTCTCATCAAACCTCACCGTAAACATCCCCAAACCTCGTCTCACCGCCATCGCCGTTTAGCCACAGATCGAAATCCCCAAACAACCGAACCCTTTTCCTTGAACAAACTCGCCGATCTTTTCTCGCCGCCACTAACAGTAGACGCGACCGCCGTCTTAAAACTCAGGAAATCGAAGAGGAAAGATTCAGAGAGAACTGGGTGAGAGCCGAGAGGACCGGAACGGCAGAGTAGCGCCCGGAAGCCGTGACCGGAATCGCACTTCATCACCGGTGGCTTTGTGTCATGTTTCGGATTTCGTCTTCTTTCTCTCTCTGAGTTTTTGAATCGGGAATTTGAGGTTGGTAATGGGAATCCGAAAAGATCGTAGATCTGTTTTTGTTTATTTTCAAAAAAAAAACCTAGCCATTGATGTTTGGGCCTTGGAAATGTCTTGGGTCAGCATTCACTGTTTTCCCATAGTGAAAATCAACAGCCAGCATGTGTTTCATTTGTTATTTATTTATTCCTATTTATTTGTTTTTTATTTTTTTATTTTTTTTATTATTATTCTAACCATTTTTATGATTTAATTTATAACAAGTAATTATAGTTTTATTTTAATATTGTTTTGGTTTATAGTAAGTTCAATATTATTAGAATTTTGTAGCATCATTATTATTATTATTTATAGACTTTTAACCTTGTGAGTTGGGATATGAAAAACATGTGGATTAAGTTCGGTTGGATTAATAGTATGAAACTCCTGCTAAGTTTTTTTTTTGTCTGGTTTCTTTTTGGTGCATGTTAAAGAGGCAACGGACCTTCTCCGTTAGGTACTGCTAAAAAACTCAACTTTATCTCTTCTGTGTTTAGTCCTGATGCCGCATTTGTGTTTATTCGATTAATTGTACGTCACCATCGGGTCGAAACCATAAAACACTTAAAAGAACTTTCAAACTAATTAATTTAACATAGGGATAGAACTCCAGAGTCTGGCACTCCGCACGTTCTGAAACGAACTACAACTGGGCTAGCCCCACGCGTAATGTTTCATTCACTCCTTCGTTATTAATTACATCGATTCCAAACGTTTAAAAATAATTATTCGACCTATTTAATTAATTTATATACGAAAACAGAATTCCGGAGTCTAACACTCCGCACGTTCTGGATTGGACTGCTACTGGGCTAGCCTCACGCGATGTGTTCAATCACCATTCGTATATCAAAATAACCAATTTAAATTATTTTCCTAATTAATCTGCGAAAGAACTGAACTCCGGAGTCTAGCATTCCACATGTTCTTAAGTGAATCACTCCCGGGCTAGCCCCACGCGTTGTGGATTCATTCGCCCTTTCGTATTTAAAACACTCGATTCACGAAATCAATTGAATAAAACATTCTCGCTCATATATTTGCACTCACTTAAGTCGGTCATTTGTGATCGTCGTTGTTGCACCCCAAAATTTGCCCTCACAATACAAGACTTTGTGTGCTAAGAAGGTTCACAAGATTCACAATGCTTACAAGACCTTTCATGAGGTTCATGAAGTCTACAAGATACTTTATGAGGTTCACAAGGTTCACAAGATTCATAATGCTTACAAGACCTTTCATGAGGTTCATGAAGTCTACAAGATACTTTATGAGGTTCACAAGGTTCACAAGGTTCACAATACCTCCCATGAGGTTCACAAGATACTTTATGAGGTTCACAAGGTTCACAAGGTTCACAATACCTCCCATGAGGTTCACAAGACATTTTATGATGGTTCACAAGGTTCACAAAGTTCACAATGGGTCAGAAGAGTTGACAATTCCCTCAGACAATGCACCTCCTAGGCAGTGCATCCAAAACTAGGGTTTTGACTTTAATCAGGCTAAATAGACTTCTAAGACTTCAAGTGAGCTTCATAACATCTTATATGTGTCTAAGAACCCCCATGACAAGTTTCAAGACTTTTCTCAAAAGATTGCTCAGTCAGATGATCAGAAAAGTCAAAATCAGTCAAAGCAGTTAAAAAGTCAAACTGAGGTCAACTGTGGTCAAACCAAAGTCAAACTTCATGATTTTTTGCCAACATCAAGTATATGAAGTAAAATTCATCATTTGATCAAGGGTTGATCATGATTCATCAAGGAGATTTCAGATCATCAAGAATCAGGAGTTTCTAAATTAGGGTTTCCTTAGTAAAAGTCAACTGAACTTTGACCAGCCATAACTTTCACATGCTTCATCACCAAGTCTCCATCCAAAGCTAATTTTGAAGTAAATTGAATTCTCTACAACTTTGTGTCTCACAAGCCAAGCCCAAAAATGCTTCATTTGGAAGGTATGAGCTAAGACATTATAGGTCCTTTTGAAAGTCAACAAAAAGTCAACAACTACAAAAGGGCATAACTTGAGAATGGTAAATGATATGGACATGAAACCAGTGGGGTTGGTTAGAGGACTCTTCAAGCTTTCCAAAATGTCCAAGAACACCCTCATAGCATTAAAATTGAAGGATATGTGCCCTTGCAAAGTTGGGGAATTTTTGGTTGGTTTATGAAGAAAATGGAGGTCTAAAACCAATTTCTTCCAAATGGGCTTGCCAAATGATGACCCAATCCATACTATAACTTCATGCACGACCCAAGTCATCAAAAATCAGATTTTTTATTATTTTATTTTTATTTATTTTGATTTAATTCACTTAAAATCATTTTAAATTAAAATAAAATATAAAAATCAAAGATTTAAATATGATTAAGCTTCTAGAAAATCACAAATATGTCTTGGATCAAATTGATATGAGAGTTATGATGATTGTCTTAAAATAGCAAGTGTTTATACAAAAATATTTGACTTTTAAAGGCTTATCATTTTGAATCTTTTTAGATCAAATCTTCCACACAAATATCAATTGTTTCTGACCTAATTCACTGCTCTATAAGTACTTGAGACAACCCTAAACACAAAAAACGATTTGGCAGCCTCCAAGAGTAAGTTTCACAAATCAAAAAAACCATCCAAAAACTCAAATTCGGTTTCAATCTTCCAGGGCATTTGAAGGTAATTTGAGAACATAGACATGATCATTAGACATCATTGAGTGGAAACCAATGCTTGGTTGCATCCAAAACCATCCACATAGCATAACCCGAAGCATTCTTTGTCATGAACAATTTTTTTTCGATTGCACTAATTCAATGCATTTTAATGAATTTTGTTTGTCTAATCATGTTTGTGATGTTGTATAGAACGTTTCTGGGCAAAGAAATTGAAGGATGAGGACCTAAATCGCAAACGGCCATTGTTAGGGTTCTTGAACCATAATTAGGGTTCTTTGATTTAGACCATATAAATTAATTTAAAGGACATAAATGAACTGTGTGAAGTGTGGTGATTATAACCATATGTTTAATTTGATGAGTCGTTGCATATTGAGAGGTATATGAGATTGGCAGGTTTTGTGTGCATGAAAATTCGCAGGTAGTTTCATAACAAAATTCGCAGGTAAACCTACGAATTTCTGAGGAAGAAGATGATTCCTGCGCGCGCGTTTTTGAATTTGAATTGATGAGATATATTATAATGTAATTGTTTCTATTTTGTATCACAAATGCTGGTTGGCTCAGATGGTAAGACGCGCGTGTATACTGCCTGCAAGCCTGGGTTCGAATCCTGGCTTTGTACAATTTTTCTTATTTTTTCAAGTTAATCATGAAGTTTCATATATTATGCATTATAGTCACTATATTATCAGATGCGCTCACCTAGCTGGGATGGTAATGTATTTGTGTGATACTGTGAAGTTCCTGGGTTCGAATCCCCCAGGCCTTTTGGTTTTTCTTCTTTTTTTTGTGATTTTTTCAGGATAAGGCATAAAAACAATTTGGCTCATTCTTCTATCACCTGCGCGCTGGCAGCCTGGTGGTATATGTTGCTGATGGCAAGCTAAAGATGCTGGGTTCAAACCCCAGCCAGGTAAGTTCCAATTTTATTTATTTTTTTGTTTAATTTGTTTTGTTAATTATATTAATGTTAATTAGAAATAATTATATAAAATAACATATAAATATCTTATATTTTCTAAATTCCAAAATTATTTTCTAAATTCTAGAATTAATTTTTTTATTATTATGTACTTAAATTATAATATGTATATATTTATTAAATTAATATTGTATGTTAACTTAAAACCTTAATTATATTATAAACCCTAATTTATTTTTTTCTAAAACAATTCAAAAACCCTAATTTATTTTTCTATTCTTGTTTAATATTATTATTTATATTTAATTTAATTTGTACATAAATATGTTAAAAAAATTTTTAATTTATTTTGTATAATATATAAATATCCTATCATTGTTTATAATTAAATATACATGTAAATAATTTCCATTATATGTTTAAAATTGCTAATTTAATTTTTTATAATTTATTTTTATGTTCATAATTAATTTTATAATTTATACTTAACTTAAAATTTTATAATTAATATAATTGTTCATATTTCCTTATTAATTTTTAACTTTTGTTTATTATAATATTTTTGCTTATTATTATTATTATTAATCATGTTTATTGCTAACCCCATTTAATTTTAAAATTGTTATTATTATTATTTCACTAACCCAATTTTTATTATTATTATTATATATTTTGCTTTATTTAAATTGCTTATTTATCATTGTTGTAATTGCTCATTGGTGTAAATATCTTTATAATGTTTAAATTATTTATTTTTATGCTATGGGTAGTAAAATAGGGAGTGTAAACATGTATGTTATTTAAAATTGATTTAGATCACTTAATTCAAAAGATACTTATTAAATTGAACACTCACACACGTAAGTCGATCTTTGATCGCCATCTCACTTTCTAGGGTTACCTCTCATTGTTGCCTAATCACAAGGTCAAGTGGGGTGTATAAAGCAAAAGTCCCTTAAAAGAAAAGTCATCTAGTCCCTTAACAATAAAAGATCAAGTCCCTTAAATGGTTGCCTTCATAAAGATCTTGTCCCTTTCGAATAATGATGACAGTCCCTCCAAAATGCTTAATACACCCTACAGTTGCCTATATAAACAGATGTCCCTTATTTGTCCCTCACATCCAAGGTAATGACTACATATTCCTTAATAATAGGGATAGTCTTACCATTTAAAGGATTCAAGAACAGGAAGACTTAAACTTTAGGGTAGGTTCCTCATAGTTACTTGCTCACTATTTAAAAACTTTTCAAACACTTCACAATTTCAAACAATTTTCAAACACAAGTTTTTTACGCATCCGTACATGGATCATTATCAAACTCTTATGAAAATTTTTATTCACACACTTCACATTTTTCAAAAACAATTCAAAGTGAGCTAAGTAACTAAGAGCCCATGGATAACCATGGATGTAAAGGGTGCTAACACCTTCCCGTTACATAACCTACCCCCCGGACCCAAAAAAAATCTTTTAAAAGGTCTTTCCTGTTCTTTTATGCCTTTCCTTTGGATAAAATAAAAGTCGGTGGCGACTCTTGCTATCCGCAACATAACTAAAGTCAGTTCTCCCACCGTGTTACAGAACTGGCGACTCTGCTGGGGATTTAATAAAAGAGGGGTACCCTTAGGAATTAGATCACTTTAAAATTGTTTGCTTTGTTTGCTTTGTGCTTATCTTGTTGGGTGCTCTTATGTGTGAAAGATCCTAACCCGGATCTAGTGTACCTTAGGTAAATGGCAATAGACCAAGGAAACTGTACGGCGTATACCGATATGGTTGATCTGGTTGCCATAGTTAGTGTGACTTCTTGGTTGGTGCTTATGTTCCTTAAGTCAAGTTGAGGATAATATGAGGCTGCCATATGTTGTCAATGCACTAACTAACTTTTAGAACCCTAGTTAACTCATCTTGGCCTTTAGAAAAGTAGTGAGATAATCGGCTTTGGTGAAGACTGAAGTTGGTTGATACTCGATACTACACTCATTGAGATCTTAAGCTTGGAGGGTTTTGGTTGGCAAGTAAGTTGCCTACTGAACAACCACCCTTGTGAAGGATCAATGATATTGAGACCCCTTAGAACATGGTTACTTTTGTAGGACAGGATGAACCATCTAACTTCAGGGGAGGGTACTTACCTTTGAACCTCATGCAAGCCTTTAAACCTAGGACTGTGGTGTGACTTGTTTGTGTGTGCCACATGTTTGTGATTGAGCATAACATCATAGCATCAGCATGCATCATAAGCATAGCATTTTCACTAACCATTTCAAGGACCAAAGGATTTATATTTGTTCTTTGTTGTAGGTCATGGCTTCTGCTCATAGGAATACTATCAGGACCAGCTTTGTAAGAAACTCATTACAAAGTAAGTCGAGAAAGAATTCTGGAGTTAACAAAGCAACCTCACGAGGAACGGAATCTCAACTCATACCTCAACACAAAGAGGAAACGTCCATGGGAGACTTAAAACCCCATCTCTTGTATTTATTGCATTTCATTTCCTGTAAGCCCAAGAGGCAAAACAAATTTATTACTAATAAAAGTTTACCTTCTTGTTTGTTTAAGCAAATTTAAATCCTGCGGTCCTTGAAAACATTGCATATACATTCTCATATCATATCATTGCATCACAGGTTTATTTGTGCACAGGTTTCTCATCTTCTCGCTATTTATTTCAGCAATGGCTCTTGAACAAACAGTTAAGGATCTCCAGGCACATAATGCACAGTTCCAAGAGCTGATCCTGAACTTGTCCAAGGGGCAGGATGAATTGAAGACGCTGCTGGCCAAGAAGACTAAGAAGACTAGAAGGTCAGGTGGTCTGATCAACATGGGAAGAAGGTTCAGAGGTCCTGTCAAGACCAAAGAACAGGTTGAAGACTATGAATCTGAGGAATCTGAAAAAGAGGGAGGCAGTCTCCACAACACTGTGGGGGACTCTGATTCTGAGGCTAATTACTACCATGATCCTAATGAAGACAAATTCAAGATGCTGGTGGATAGAATGGATGCTATGGAGTTGCAGAAGTCTTCAGGGCTGGATTTTGAAGATTTGAGTCTGATATCTGGGGTAGTCATACCCATTGGTTTCAAGGTTCCTACCTTTGTTGTTTATGATGGGGTCTTTTGTCCCAAGCTGCATCTGATGTCTTATGTCAGAAGAATCCAACCTCACACTGCTGATAAGAAGTTGTGGATCCACTTTTTCCAAGAGAGCTTATCTGGAGCTCAATTGGAATGGTATTATCAATTGGAAAGTGTCAACATCAGGGAGTGGAATGATCTTGCTGAAGCTTTCTATAAGCAGTATCAATACAATGCTGATTTAGCTCCCACTCGCATGCAACTGCAAAGCATGTCTATGGGTGCCAAAGAAAGTTTTAAGGAGTATGCTCAGAAGTGGAGAGATTTAGCTGGAAGAGTTCAACCCCCTTTAACTGACAGGGAATTGGTTGATATGTTCATGTGTACGCTGAATGGTCCTTTTTACAGTCATCTCATTGGAAGCTCATCATCTGGCTTCACTGAGTTGATAATGACAGGAGAGCGTGTGGAAAATGGTATAAAGAATGGCAAGATCCAAGTGGGTGCTTCTTCATCAGGTGCTGCAAAGAAGCCTCCCACTGGGAAGAAAGAATCCAATGCTGTCTACAGTCAACCTGATCGTAATAGAAGGCATTAGTCTGTTAGTGCAGTTCATATTTCAAATCCAACTCCTGCAACAACAGAGCAGCCACAGGGCAACCAACAGAGGGCTAGAAGGCAATTCACAAAGATCAACATGTCAATGGCTCAGGCATTGCAACACTTGTTGAAGGCTGAACTTATTACTCTGAAAGAGGCTCCTCAAAATCCTAATGTTACCTCTCCCAGGTACAATCCCAATGCACGATGTGCATATCATTCAAACTGTCAGGGACATGATACTAATAACTGCTGGGTCTTGAAGAACAAAATTCAAGATATGATTGAGGCTGGAGAGATTGAGTTTGACCCTCCGGGTACTCCAAATGTGATTACTGCTCCAATGCCAAATCACGAGAAGACTGTCAATGCCATTGATGAAGATTTACATATCTATTCAGTTGCGGAGTTGACCACACCATTGTCTGTCATCAGGAAGAAGTTAGTACAAGCTGGGTTCTTTCCGGGTTGTCGTGAAGATTGTGTCTATTGTGAGTATAATCCAGATAGTTGTTGGAGGTTGAAGGACGGAATTCAACGTCTCATGAATAATTACACCATAGTGTTTGAAAGGAGACCACCTTCTGTGGAGAGTATGGTGGAGCATATTACTAAAGGTAAGAAGACTGAAGAGGTTGACATGGTTGATAAAATACCGGTAAGGATCACTTCAAAGGGACCTATTAAAATCACCCATCAGGGTCCAATCAAGATTACTGCTGAAGGTCCTGTGAAAGTTGTTGCTGAAGCCAGAGTGGCTCCTATGGTCATTACCACTCCTGGTCCTATTCCGTATACGTCTGATAAAGCTGTGCCCTGGCATTATGGATCTGATGTTTATATCCATGATGTTAAGCAGGAACCCTTAGCTGATGTGCCTATTGATGTTGATAATATTGCTGGATCTAGTAAGATCACACGTAGTGGAAGAGTCTTCTCTCCTCCAGTGACTTCCAAGAATACAGTTACTCCTGCTACTACCTCCACCACTGATGCTCGGGGCAAGAGTCCTGTTATTGAACCAGTACCTACTGATGTGCCAACTGCTGATGATCTCTCTAAGCAGATGGAAGAAGTACTGAAAATCATTCGCAAGAGTGATTATGACATTGTTGATCAGTTGGGGCATACTCCCTCCAAGATTTCTATGCTGTCTTTGTTGTTGTGTTCTGAGGCTCATGCCAAAGCTTTGATCAAGTTTCTGAAGACTGCTCATGTACCCAATGCAATTTCTGTTGACCAGTTTAAGAATTGTGTTGCCCACCTGACCTATGATAATGGGTTAGGGTTTTCTGATGCTGATTTGACTCCTGCCAAGAGGGATCATAACAGGGCTCTGCATATCTCAATTGAATGCAGGGGCACTACCCTGTCACATGTATTGATAGACAATGGTTCCTCTCTGAATGTATTGCCCAAGGAAGTCCTGAATAAGCTAAGTCCTGAAGATGCTGTGCTGAAGCCCAGTAGTATTGTGGTGAAGGCTTTTGATGGTTCTAGAAGAGTAGTGCATGGGGAAATTGATCTCCCAATCAAAGTTGGTTCTCAGATTTTTAATGCTACGTTTTATGTGATGGATATTCGTCCTTCGTACTCTTGTCTGCTTGGTCGTCCCTGGATCCATGGGGCAGGTGCTGTAACCTCTACATTACATCAGAAACTAAGATATCCGGTGGAAGGAAAGGTTGTTACTGTCTATGGAGAAGAAGAATATTTTGTCAGCCATGTGAATACTTTCAAGTATCTGGAAATGGAAGGTGAATACATTGAAACTCCGTGTCAGACATTTGAAGTGGTTCCCTGGATTGTTAATGATCATGTAGCTCCTCCGATTGTCAAGAAAGTTCCTGTAGTCACCAGAATACCTCCAACAATGGCAATGGCCTCCCTCAAAGATGCTAGAGCTGTGGTGGATGAAGGTGGTTGTACTATTTGGGGTCAGCTTCCTGATATCCCATACAAGTCTGACAAATTTGGTTTGGGTTTCACTGTAGAGTCCCAGAAGGTTGTTCGTCGTGCTCGTGTTGTTCGTATCACCAATCAAGGGATTATGAAAGATCAGATCAATGCTGTTGGTGACTATGATAAAGACTACAACCTGGATGCTTGGAGTTTTCCTACTGTGGGTGCTGGACTCAATAATTGGAAAGCTGAAGATGTTATCCCTATCTCCTTTAGTCAGGAGTAAATACTATTACTGTGTTGTTGCTTTTTTAAGTTTGTAATTTCTGAACAATTAAAACTCTCAAGCCTTGTGCCTTACCCGGGGCACAATGGTGTGTTTGTTACGGGCTGTCATTTCATTTGCATACTTCATTCAATAAAATCAGTGGACGTTTCGTTTTAGTAAATATTGTGTTCCTTGTCTTTCTTTTCTTTTACTTTTGTTTTATCAGCTATGTGTTCTTACACACACCCACATCACTAAAATGCAGATCCTCATCCACTCTGGATCCTGTTGATAACAGTTCTACTATTGCCAATTATAATTTCGAGAATCCGATCTATCAAACTGAAGACGGAAATGAGGACGATTGTGAAGTACCTGTAGAGCTTGCTAGGTTGTTGCAACAAGAAGAGAAAGCTATACAGCCACATGAAGAGCCAGTCGAAGTTGTGAATCTGGGAACTAAAGAAAACAGGAAAGAGGTCAAGATAGGGGCTGATTTAGAGGATAGTGTCAAGAGCAGATTGATTCAGATGTTACGTGACTATGTGGAGATCTTTGCTTGGTCTTATGAAGATATGCCAGGGTTGGATACAGACATTGTGGTTCACCGTTTACCAGTAAAAGAAGATTGTCGTCCAAAGAAGCAGAAGGTTCGTCGTATGCGTCCTGAAATGTTAGAGAAGATCAAGGCAGAGGTAATGAAACAGTTCAATGCAGGGTTCTTAGCTGTGACTTCTTATCCTCAGTGGGTTGCAAATGTGGTACCAGTTCCTAAGAAAGATGGTAAGGTACGTATGTGTGTAGACTACAGGGATTTGAACAAGGCCAGCCCCAAAGATGACTTTCCACTTCCTCACATTGATGTTCTGGTAGACAATATTGCTCAGCATAAGGTATTCTCTTTTATGGATGGTTTCTCTGGTTACAATCAAATCAAGATGGCTCCTGAAGATATGGAGAAGACAACATTTGTTACACAGTGGGGCACTTTTTGTTATAAAGTGATGCCATTTGGTTTGAAGAATGCAGGGGCAACATATCAGCGTGCTATGGTGGCTTTGTTTCATGATATGATTCACCATGAGATAGAGGTATATGTGGATGATATGATAGCCAGGTCTCAAAATGAAGAAAAACATCTTGATCATTTGCATAAATTATTTGAGAGGTTGAAGAAATACAAGTTGAGATTGAACCCAAACAAGTGTACTTTTGGAGTTAGGTCTGGTAAGCTCCTGGGTTTCATAGTCAGTGGAAAAGGTATTGAAGTAGATCCTGCAAAAGTGAAAGCTATACGAGAGATGCCAGCTCCCCGTACTGAAAAGGAGGTTAGAGGTTTCTTGGGACGATTGAATTACATTGCAAGATTTATTTCCCAATTAACTGCCATCTGTGAGCCAATCTTCAAGTTGTTGAAGAAAGATCAGGTGATGGAATGGAATGATGAGTGCCAGACTGCCTTTGATGAAATCAAGAGATATCTGCTAGAACCTCCAATTTTGATGCCACCAGTTGATGGAAGACCCTTGATTATGTACTTAACTGTGTTAGACAACTCAATGGGGTGTGTGTTGGGGCAACATGACGAGTCTGGTCGAAAAGAGCAGGCAATATACTACCTTAGCAAAAAGTTTACCGACTGTGAAACAAGATACTCACTGCTCGAGAAAACTTGCTGCGCGTTGGCATGGGCTGCTCGCCGACTAAGACAGTATATGTTGACCCATACTACCTTGTTAATTTAGAAGATGGATCCAATCAAGTACATATTTGAGAAACCTGCTCTCTCCGGAAGAATTGCAAGATGGCAAATGATTTTGACAGAATATGACATACAGTATACTACTCAGAAGGCTATTAAAGGAAGTGTTGTTGATGATCATTTGGCTCATCAAGCAGTAGATGATTACCAGTCAATGAGTTTTGAGTTCCCTGATGAAGACATTATGATTATTACCAAAGAACCTGGACAATATGACGGACCTGAACAAGGATCCCGATGGACTATGGTTTTTGATGGTGCCTCTAATGCACTTGGTAATGGTGTTGGTGTTGTGATTAGTTCCCCTGAAGGTTGTCACACCCCGATTACTGCCAGACTTTGTTTCTATTGTACCAACAACATGGCTGAGTATGAGGCATGTATCTTGGGTATTAAAGCTGCTATTGATATGAAGATTCAGTTCCTTGATGTGTATGGAGATTCAGCCCTGGTAGTAAGTTATATTAAAGGAGATTGGGATACCAAGCATGATAACCTCATTCCTTACAGAGAGCATGTGTTGTCTTTGATCCCACATTTCAAAGAGATTACCTTTGGACATATTCCACGAAGAGAGAATCAGTTGGCAGATGCATTAGCCACCATGGCATCCATGTTTGAGATCAGCTGGGAAGATGAAGCTCCCAAGATTACTATTGACAGATTTGAGAAGCCTGCATACTGCAATGAAATTGACACAGAAGGGGCAGAGGAGAAGCCTTGGTTCTATGAAGTGAAAAGATATCTTGAAGCTCAGGAGTTCCCTGAAGGGGCATCTGTCAAAGATAGGAAATTTCTGAGAAGGTTTTCTGCTAAGTTCTTTTTGAGCAATGGCATTTTGTACAAGCGCAATCATGATTCAACTATGCTTCGTTGTGTGGATAAGAAGGAAGCAACAGAGATTATGGAAGACATGCATGATGGGATCTTTGGCACTCATTCTAGTGGTCATACTATGACAAAAAAGATATTGAGAGCAGGTTACTATTGGTCTACCATGGAAGCTGATTGTTATCAACACTCCAGAACATGTCACAAGTGTCAAATTTATGCTGATAAAGTCCATGTACCTCCATCACCATTGAATGTGTTGACTGCTCCTTGGCCCTTTGCCATGTGGGGCATTGATATGATTGGTGAGATCAAGCCTACTGCTTCTAATGGGCATCGTTTCATCCTGGTTGCTATTGATTACTTCACGAAGTGGGTGGAGGCAGCTTCATTTGCATCTGTTACCAAGAATGTTGTGGCTCGATTCATTAAGAATAATCTCATATGTAGGTATGGCATCCCTGAAAGGATTATCACTGACAATGGCTATAATCTGAACAACACTATGATTACTGATCTCTGCACGCAGTTCAAGATTAAGCATCATAACTCTTCTCCGTATCGTCCGAAGATGAATGAGGCAGTTGAAGCTGCTAATAAGAACATTAAGAAGATTGTACAGAAGATGACTGTTACTTACAAGGATTGGCACGAGATGTTACCATTTGCTCTTCATGGTTATCGTACTACAATACGTACTTCAACAGGGGCAACCCCATTCTCCTTAGTCTATGGTATGGAAGCAGTTCTGCCCATTGAAGTTCAGATTCCCTCCTTAAGAATTATGAAGGATGCAGGCTTGGATGAAGATGAGTGGATTCAGACTCGACTTGACCAGATAAATTTGATTGATGAGAAGAGGTTGGCAGCAGTTTGTCATGGCCAGATGTACCAGAAGCGAATGATCAAAGCTTTTAACAAGAAGGTTAAGCCAAAGGTATATCAGGCTGGTGACTTGGTAATCAAGCGTATCATATTACCACAGGGTGATCCTAGGGGCAAGTGGACTCCAACATATGAAGGACCATTTGTAGTCAAAACAGTATTTTCAGGAGGTGCCATGATACTTACTACTATGGACGGTGAAGACTTCCCACAGCCTGTAAACGCAGACATAGTTAAAAAATACTACGCATGAAAAGAGACCCGCTAGGTTGACAGGCCTAGGCAAAAATAAGGGCATCCCGGCAAACCAAAAGGGTTTGGGCAAAAATTAGGGATATATATAAAAGAGATGTACACCCGGCAAGTCGAAAACCTGAAAAGGCGGCTTGGGCAAAAAAGGGTATCCCGGTGGATTGAAAACCTGAAAGGGCAATCCAGGCAAAAGTTAGGGATTAAAGCGTATGACTATGTCTCGTTTGGATCACTCATGAAACTGCAACCAGTTGTACTACTTACTCAAGTTCGAACAGATAAAGCTCAATTCAATCGTTTCCGTCTCAACAACAGAAGATGAGACACTTGAAGATAATGGCAATAGTAGAATTGAAACTCAATAGGATTGTTTCCCACATAGCTGATTTTCTTTGTTTTATAAAATTTCATGACAAAATCCTCTTACTAGGGTTTATGTCTCTTTGTACAAATTTACCCGTGTATGGGTCACTTTTTGATATAAATAAATTCCATCTTTTGAATCCAGATTTACTTTTACCCTATTTACATAAGCGAAACGTCCATTGGTTGTGTTTGAATGTATGTATGCTTTTGAATATGATTGATGTTTACCAGAAATGCATGAAAATGCAGTAATAATATTTACTAAGGGCGAACGAGGGAAGGATTTCAACAAAGCTTCGCCGGTTCATCTCTACAAAACAATCACAAATCCTCAGTAGGGCAAATCCATCTTCATAAAGTCACATCTCCCCTGGAATTTATATCCATCTCTTTTATCCTCATACGGATATTCGAGAATTTACTTTCCAATAAGAGTACGACGAACGAAGACGGAGGTTATATCTACCCTACTATCAAACGAAGACGGAGGTTATATCTACCCTACTATCAAACGAAGACGAAGGTTATATATACCTTACTATCCCCAGCAGACGGGAGGTTATGTATACCTTACTATCCCCAGCAGACGGGAAGTTATACATACCTTACTATCCCCAGCAGACGAGAGGTTATGTATACCTTATTATCAAACAAGACAGGAACGAGTTCCTCATACTCTTCAACAACGAATCGGGATTTATTTTCCCTGGCCAACAGTTGTTGTACGAAGATATCCGGACGCTTCAGGCAGCATCATATCATACATACATCATTTATATCATACCATAACATACATATCCATAGATACATAATACATTACCTAAGTGCATCATATTATACATGCATACATAACGCATAAGCTAATATTATCATATAGAATGCTATCTTGTTTTCAGGTTAATTCTCCAGCAGACAAACTTCATCAACCACTTGTGACTATCAGGACTGCTTTATCCTCCTGAAAGCATACTATTACCTCAGGATGGCTTTATCCTCCTGATAGCTCATCACTACCTCAGGATTGCTTTATCCTCCTGAAAGCTTATTATTACCTCAGGACTGCTTTATCCTCCTGACAGCTTCTCATACCTCAGGGCTGCTTTATCCTCCTGAAAGCATACTATTACCTCAGGACTGCTTCATCCTCCTGGAAGCATATCACTACATCAGGATTGCTTTATTCTCCTGAAAGCCTATCATCCCTCAGGACTACTTTATCCTCCTGAAAGCTTATTATTCCTTCAGGATTGCTTTATCCTCCTGAAAGCTTATTATTCCTTCAGGATTGCTTTATCCTCCTGAAAGCTTATCACTGTATCAAGATTGCTTTATCCTCCTGAAAGCTATCATCATTACCTCAGGATTGCTTTATCCTCCTGAAAGCATATCATCCATCAGGACTGCTTTATCCTCCTGAAAGCTATCATTATATTTTGGACTGCTTTATCCTCCAAGAAATGTATCTGAAGAATTTTTCTCCAAGTGGCATCTTTAAGCCCACTCAAGCATATACAACCAACCATCAATATCAGTTTACGCACCGGTGAGTGCAAATTTTTGGGCTTTTGTGTTCAATCCCCTTCAACCTTCCAGGTCACGACTGGCACATATACCAATCTAACCCCTCAGGTTTCAGAAAATTGAACAGGGGCAGCTGTTGCACCCCAAAATTTGCCCTCACAATACAAGACTTTGTGTGCTAAGAAGGTTCACAAGGTTCACAAGATTCACAATGCTTACAAGACCTTTCATGAGGTTCATGAAGTCTACAAGATACTTTATGAGGTTCACAAGGTTCACAAGATTGACAATGCTTACAAGACCTTTCATGAGGTTCATGAAGTCTACAAGATACTTTATGAGGTTCACAAGGTTCACAATACCTCCCATGAGGTTCACAAGATACTTTATGAGGTTCACAAGGTTCACAATACCTCCCATGAGGTTCACAAGACATTTTATGATGGTTCACAAGGTTCACAAAGTTCACAATGGGTCAGAAGAGTTGACAATTCCCTCAGACAATGCACCTCCTAGGCAGTGCATCCAAAACTAGGGTTTTGACTTTAATAAGGCTAAATGGACTTCTAAGACTTCAAGTGAGCTTCATAACATCTTATATGTGTCTAATAACCCCCATGACAAGTTTCAAGACTTTTCTCAAAATTTTGCTCAGTCAGATGATCAGATAAGTCAAAATCAGTCAAAGCAGTTAAAAAGTCAAACTGAGGTCAACTGTGGTCAAACCAAAGTAAAACTTCATGATTTTTTGCCAACATCAAGTATATGAAGTAAAATTCATCATTTGATCAAGGGTTGATCATGATTCATCAAGGAGATTTCAGATCATCAAGAATCAGGAGTTTCTAAATTAGGGTTTCCTCAGTAAAAGTCAACTGAACTTTGACCAGCCATAACTTTCACATGCTTCATCACCAAGTCTCCATCCAAAGCTCATTTTGAAGGAAATTGAATTCTCTACAACTTTGTGTCTCACAAGCCAAGCCCAAAAATGCTTCATTTGGAAGGTATGAGCTAAGACATTATAGGTCCTTTTGAAAGTCAACAAAAAGTCAACAACTTCAAAAGGGCATAACTTGAGAATGGTAAATGATATGGACATGAAACCAGTGGAGTTGGTTAGAGGACTCTTCAAGCTTTCCAAAATGTCCAAGAACACCCTCATAGCATTAAAATTGAAGGATATGTGCCCTTGCAAAGTTGGGGAATTTTTGGTTGGTTTATGAAGAAAATGGAGGTCTAAAACCAATTTCTTCCAAATGGGCTTGCCAAATGATGACCCAATCCATACTATAACTTCATGCACGACCCAAGTCATCAAAAATCAAATTTTTTATTATTTTATTTTTATTTATTTTGATTTAATTCACTTAAAATCATTTTAAATTAAAATAAAATATAAAAATCAAAGATTTAAATATGATTAAGCTTCTAGAAAATCACAAATATGTCTTGGATCAAATTGATATGAGAGTTATGATGATTGTCTTAAAATAGCAAGTGTTTATACAAAAATATTTGACTTTTAAAGGCTTATCATTTTGAATCTTTTTAGATCAAATCTTCCACACAAATATCAATTGTTTCTGACCTAATTCACTGCTCTATAAGTACTTGAGACAACCCTAAACACAAAAAACGATTTGGCAGCCTCCAAGAGTAAGTTTCACAAATCAAAAAAACCATCCAAAAACTCAAATTCGGTTTCAATCTTCCAGGGCATTTGAAGGTAATTTGAGAACATAGACATGATCATTAGACATCATTGAGTGGAAACCAATGCTTGGTTGCATCCAAAACCATCCACATAGCATAACCCAAAGCATTCTTTGTCATGAACAATTTTTTTTCGATTGCACTAATTCAATGCATTTTAATGAATTTTGTTTGTCTAATCATGTTTGTGATGTTGTATAGAACGTTTCTGGGCAAAGAAATTGAAGGATGAGGACCTAAATCGCAAACGGCCATTGTTAGGGTTCTTGAACCATAATTAGGGTTCTTTGATTTAGACCATATAAATTAATTTAAAGGACATAAATGAATTGTGTGAAGTGTGGTGATTATAACCATATGTTTAATTTGATGAATCGTTGCATATTGAGAGGTATATGAGATTGGCAGGTTTTGTGTGCATGAAAATTCGCAGGTAGTTTCATAACAAAATTCGCAGGTAAACCTACGAATTTCTGAGGAAGAAGATGATTCCTGCGCGTGCGTTTTTGAATTTGAATTGATGAGATATATTATAATGTAATTGTTTCTATTTTGTATCACAAATGCTGGTTGGCTCAGATGGTAAGACGCGCGTGTATACTGCCTGCAAGCCTGGGTTCGAATCCTGGCTTTGTACAATTTTTCTTATTTTTTCAGGTTAATCATGAAGTTTCATATATTATGCATTATAGTCACTATATTATCAGATGCGCTCACCTAGCTGGGATGGTAATGTATTTGTGTGATACTGTGAAATTCCTGGGTTCGAATCCCCCAGGCCTTTTGGTTTTTCTTCTTTTTTTTGTGATTTTTTCAGGATAAGGCATAAAAACAATTTGGCTCATTCTTCTATCACCTGCGCGCTGGCAGCCTGGTGGTATATGTTGCTGATGGCAAGCTAAAGATGCTGGGTTCAAACCCCAGCCAGGTAAGTTCCAATTTTTTTTTTTTTTTTAATTTGTTTTGTTAATTATATTAATGTTAATTAGAAATAATTATATAAAATAACATATAAATATCTTATATTTTCTAAATTCCAAAATTATTTTCTAAATTCTAGAATTAGTTTTTTTATTATTATGTACTTAAATTATAATATGTATATATTTATTAAATTAATATTGTATGTTAACTTAAAACCTTAATTATATTATAAACCCTAATTTATTTTTTTCTAAAACAATTAAAAAACCCTAATTTCTTTTTCTATTCTTGTTTAATATTATTATTTATATTTAATTTAATTTGTACATAAATATGTTAAAAAAAAATTTAATTTATTTTGTATAATATATAAATATCCTATCATTGTTTATAATTAAATATACATGTAAATAATTTCCATTATATGTTTTAAATTGCTAATTTAATTTTTTATAATTTATTTTTATGTTCATAATTAATTTTATAATTTATACTTAACTTAAAATTTTATAATTAATATAATTGTTCATATTTCCTTATTAATTTTTAACTTTTGTTTATTATAATATTTTTGCTTATTATTATTATTATTAATCATGTTTATTGCTAACCCCATTTAATTTTAAAATTGTTATTATTGTTATTTCACTAACCCAATTTTTATTATTATTATATATTTTGCTTTATTTAAATTGCTTATTTATCATTGTTGTAATTGCTCCTTGGTGTAAATATCTTTATAATGTTTAAATTATTTATTTTTATGCTATGGGTAGTAAAATAGGGAGTGTAAACATGTATGTTATTTAAAATTGATTTAGATCACTTAATTCAAAAGATACTTATTAAATTGAACACTCACACACGTAAGTCGATCTTTGATCGCCATCTCACTTTCTAGGGTTACCTCTCATTGTTGCCTAATCACAAGGTCAAGTGGGGTGTATAAAGCAAAAGTCCCTTAAAAGAAAAGTCATCTAGTCCCTTAACAATAAAAGATCAAGTCCCTTAAATGGTTGCCTTCATAAAGATCTTGTCCCTTTCGAATAATGATGACAGTCCCTCCAAAATGCTTAATACACCCTACAGTTGCCTATATAAACAGATGTCCCTTATTTGTCCCTCAAATCCAAGGTAATGACTACCTATTCCTTAATAATAGGGATAGTCTTACCATTTAAAGGATTCAAGAACAGGAAGACTTAAACTTTAGGGTAGGTTCCTCATAGTTACTTGCTCACTATTTAAAAACTTTTCAAACACTTCACAATTTCAAACAATTTTCAAACACAAGTTTTTTACGCATCCGTACATGGATCATTATCAAACTCTTATGAAAATTTTTATTCACACACTTCACATTTTTCAAAAACAATTCAAAGTGAGCTAAGTAACTAAGAGCCCATGGATAACCATGGATGTAAAGGGTGCTAACACCTTCCCGTTACATAACCTACCCCCCGGACCCAAAAAAAATCTTTTAAAAGGTCTTTCCTGTTCTTTTATGCCTTTCCTTTGGATAAAATAAAAGTCGGTGGCGACTCTTGCTATCCGCAACATAACTAAAGTCAGTTCTCCCACCGTGTTACAGCCGTCTGCACGACGTTACGCGTCTTAATTCACAAATCAAATAACGAGTAACTGAACTCCGGAGTCTAGCACTCCGCACGTTCTTAAGTGAATCACTCCTGGGCTAGCCCTACGCGATGTGGTTTATTCATCCTCCCGTTCCTAAAACACGGAAACGTTTAAATAAATTATACGAAGAACTGAAAGGATTAGACAATTCATTCACTTTTCCGTATTCAAAACAATTCAACAATCTTAAAAGGATTAGACATGATTCATCTCCATAGGAAAGATGTTCCTCTTATCCCCACAAACACAAACAAAATCTTACAAACAACTTTTCTCAAAGGAAGAATGTGGCATTGCTTGTCGATACTCATATCCAAGTTTAAAGCTTCTTCCGATTTTTATTTATTCTCAAAGGAAGAATGTGGCATTGCTTGTCGATCATTATATCCAAGTTTAAAGCTTCTTCCGTTTTATTTCTCAAAGAAAGAATGTGGCATTGCTTGTCGATCCTTGTATCCAAGTTCAAAGCTTCTTTCGATTTTCTCTTCCTCAAATGTTTGTGGTGGAATAGGCGGGATCCCTCCCTTTAAAGATGACAACTTGTCTCTTTCTTTTCAAATACAATTTAAAACTCACCAACCAACACAAGCTATTTTCCATAATTAATCAGCGAGTAACTGAACTCCGGAGTCTAGCACTCCACACGTTCTTGAATGCAATCACTCCTGGGCTAGCCCCACGCGTTGTGGTTCATTCGCCCTCTCGTTTAAAACAATTTAACAAATATCAAACATATTTTCTCTAAACGAACATTGTTTAAATCTTTCTATCTCGCAAACAAGCTAGCGCTTCAGCCTCCCATCGCGAGCAGATAAGCCAACGCTTAGCAGTAGAAAGTATTTTCAAACAATCGTTCAATAAAAAACACAAACCGTAGTCGCACGAACTACGAAGCTCTGACTTTCCCATTGCACAAGGGAATACGTAGGCACGGGGATTTTAATCCTTCGCGAGCACAATAATAAAAAATTAACTATCTCTCCATCACAATAATTAAAAATCTAACCATTTCTCCATAACAAACAATAACTAAAATATTTCCTTAAAAGCAATCTCAAAAAGAAGACAATAATACAAGTTAACATTTTTAAGCACAAACTAGACTAAGAGGTTCCCGTTGAGTACAACGGACGTGAGGGGTGCCTAATACCTTCCTCTTGCGTAACTGACTCCCGAACTTAGATTAGTGGTTTTGTTGACCATTCTTATCCTTTATTTAGGTTCTGTCTATATCTCCCTTTTCTCTCGTAGAATAAATAGAATTAGGTGGCGACTCTGTTGTTTGTTTTAGGATCGTATTTTTCGAGGTACGACAGCTGGCGACTCTGCTAGGGATGCTTAAGATGCGTTAAGCATAAGAGAGTCGAGCCTAGGTTAGGATAGTTTGTGCTTGTTTAACTATTTTGCCCTGTCTCCCTTATTTACTATTAATGTTTTATATGCTCGTTTATTGCTTTCCCTTTTCATTATATTGTTCATTATTATATTCTCCTGTTGGATCTCGGGATTACGTCACGGGAATGAATGTGTACTTGAATTTTGAAAAAGAAGAGGGAACACCTAAGTTTAGATTTGGATGTTATTAGTGTTAGTCTCCAAGGACTTGCTCCTTGCACGCCTAGCATGAAAGCTCCCCCAGATAGTTAGACTTTTCGTAGATCTTGTCACAACACAGCTAGCCTGTCGCGTGACCTGATTCACGAAAGGGTTGTGATTCTGGGACCCCCTAGAACCTGTTTCAATTTTGGTAGTTGTGTAATGTTAGGCTTCGAGGGCTCATCCCTTTGTTGGCCTAGCATGGGAACTCCACTCAAGGTAGACCTTATCGTCATTATCGTCACAATGCGGTCAGCCTGCGGCGGGGCGTTAGTACGATAAACGTCCGTGACCTTGAGTATCCTTATACCATCACCATAGAAGCTACCCTGTGAGTGGGCTTTATGGGTAAAGAATTTAGAACTCTCCACTTAAGGCTTACCAGTCAGGAAGTTCTGAAGTTACTTGTATCTTGGATCCAACACTTTGCCTTTATATCTAATTCTGGAGCTGTTTATGTTTGTGATTTTGAGCATTCTGAGCTTTGCATTCATTCGCATACCATTTGCATTTGCATTTTCATTGCATATCATCTTCCAACAATCCAACTCACACATGTCTTATTCTCCGTCAGTCAACTGTACTCGACCAGTCACCAGAGAAAGATGTACCAACTTGAGCAGGAAAACAGGGAGCTTAGAAATGAAGTCACGACTTTGAGAAATCATATGGGAATATTCTCGACTACAATGAAGACTCTAGTGGACAACCTTGTGCAGGAGAACATTGAACTCCAAGAAGAGATTCACAGCTTGAAGATTGATAGAGGGCGACTGATTTCTTTGGTCAAAGATCTGGTCATTTATCAGCGGCAGTCAAATTCTACTTCTACTCGTCAACAGCGTCAGAAACAGCGGAGGTCTCCAAACAGTCCTGAAGGAGCGGCCCATCAGTTTGACCCAATCCCAATGACTTACAGTCAATTGTGGTCTCATTTTGCCCGGAACTCAATAATGACACCCAGAAAGACCAGAGCCACGAGGTCTCGGTCCCGTGGGATCAATCCAAACACCATTTGTGAGTTTCATAATGGAGCACTAGGGCATCCGATTGAAGAGTGCAAAGTCTTCCAGGAAAAGGTTCAAGAGATGATTGACTACGGGGTGTTAGCCTTCAAAGAAAAAGTCCCATCTGTGGACGGAGTGCCTTTGTGCTGATAAAAACTCAAGAGAGTCTTGTCCAAGTCAATCTGTTGCTGGAGCATAGGACAAGTTCCTTAACACATATGATCGTTTGATGCTCTGAAGTTTATCTTCTCAGATGTTTAGTTCATCCTCTGCTTTTCATTTGTATTCTTCTTTGTTTGTTAATGCATTTGTTTTTGGCATGTAAGAACTTATTTGTTTTAATGATTAATGCAATGAATATGTTTGTCTTGAAGTAATCCATTCGTATTCACTCATAATGCTTTTTCAACTTTATAATGCCAATATTATCCCATCTCTTGCCTGGGCAGAGAATTGGAGGGAGGATGACGAAATTAAAACACAAATTCTCTAGTGGATGCTTTTGATTAGAACCCTACTGACGATGTATAGGCATTGTTTCAAACTCCCAAACACTGGAGAAATAAGGAGTTAATCCCTAGTCAACCACTTCGAGCCTAGAAGTAGGAGTTTCTTTCAGATATTTTAAAACCCTTACACTTAACCTGGGGCAGGGTAGTGTTCAGTTAATCTGGGTACACAGTCAAATCATAAGATGAAACATCCCATCAGGGAATCCACTACAATTAATGACTTGACAGTCACAATTTTCGGCCTTCCAATGAAAAAAGAGAGAAAAAGAAAATAAAATCCCGCTAAGTCAAGCACCCAAAAGGAGACTTAGGCAAAAATCAGGGACCAAAGAGAAATTCGAGTTAGAAGAGGCCTTTCAATCCTCAACCTAAAGCTTACGATTTAGTGACCACCATACCAAAGTTAAGGGGTCACTAATATCCATAGGGGACAATTAAGATGACTGTCATTTCAAGTGGACTTTGGGAGCATCATCTCTACACTAACAAGACAAATGTATGTGTCAATTTAGCTGGACCTAGGATTGGAGAACATCACGGAGAATGGGTGGGCACCAAATAAACTTTGAGCCTTTATCCTTTGTTTCTAAAACCGTGAACCAAACCGCATTACAACCCTCAAAAGTCCTAATTGAAGTAGGGTTTATTTCGAAAGCACACTCGATGAGAAAGTGTTTCCCGACTCCCATGAGCTTTGCTCAAAAAAAAATTTGTGTTGGCTTTATAAAAAAGAAAATTAATGTCATATCCTGGCTAGTGATTCGGTCACAAGTTATTGTGATATCTTTTCAAAAACATTAAAAAAAAAACTTCGAGACAAACATGCATGTTGCATTAGCAGTCTCAACATTAACATTTTGCTTGTTAACATTTGCTTGGCATCATAGAAGCCTATGTATGAGCACCAGTGATGAGCTTAATCTCTTGAGATTTAAAACTCTGATGAGTAGTTGAACAACCATTTCAGAGAATGATCATCCCCAGGGGCAAGTTGCTTGAAGACTTTGCCAGATAGGGGCATGTTGTTGGAATACTTTGCCAGATAGGGGCATGTTGCTTGAAGACGTTGCTAAATAGGGGCAAGTCATTTCCCAATTTGTGCTTACACAATCTGACCATCCCTAAAAGACAAGCATTGAAGACTCGTTTGAGCCAAACACAGTTAATCTGAGGCAGTGACGTCGAGATTCGACGAATCTCTACAAGAGTTTGAAGACACTAGGGCATCTTGAATGCCAAGCCTTCTATAAAATCCTCTTGAGATGACCTCTTCTCACAAACCATTTTGTGGGAGCATGGTCACGTGTTCCCCTAAGCAAGACGCTCTTGGGATATACCTTGCAAGTACCTCCAGATAACGGGGTCCTCACACCAAGTTGCTTTGATATGTCAGGGGCATGACTCATTATTTTCTGGTGGATGTCTTTTACTACTTAGTGCTTCCAGTAAGATACTAAGTCTAGTATCCCCAATTGAGCCTCAATTCAAGCTTCTCCAGCTGAATGTGATTTTCTCCCCCAACAGAGTACAAATTTACTTCATCCTAAGAAAACTTAGTTTGTATCTTTGTTTCCTTCCGAGGGACATTGAAGTTAGAAGACCTGCTTAGGTCTATTTCCCAATCGAAGTGTATTCCTCTCCTCAGGGAGATTTGAGCTTTGTAGCAGGACTTTATTCCATGGATGGCTCTCTACCCTATCTCCAGTGATGTTTCCACTTTGACGAGATTGGTCGGGCATCCGGTTGTTGTGTTTTCTCACCAGTATATCTCTTGTGTCTGTTTTGTCTGTTTGTCAGCATAAACATAACGCATATACATACATGTACATCATAAATGAATTCATATTCATATGCATATTCATGTCGCATTCGTTAATGCATACCTCCTTCGCCTTGGTCGTGTTCATCCCCAAGTGACGTGTCTCTATCAAGATAGATTTGTCAGCCTTAGGCAGAAAATGTACGTTCTTTCTAATTCCCCACTGAGTTTTTACCCTCGTGGAAGAGGTTTGTTTCAGTTCTCCTTTCCACACTGGGATAGGATAAATCCCCAGTTGAGTTCATTCCTCATGGGTTAGTGTCTTGCTTGACAGTTTCTTTCCAGCTCGTTCCTGGATTGAATTTTGGTCGTTGGCAATTTTTGATGATGGAACTACCAATTGGAAGGTGCATTTATTTTGCACCTTTAAATGCATGGTCTTCCAGAAGGAATTGAAGGTTCCCCCATTGGGGACAAATTTTGCTCTCCAGCAGTGTTACTACAACATTCCCTTGGATTATTTATACTTGACAACAAGTGGCAGTCTCTTTATTTGAGAAGCTTGTTTCGTCTTCGAACTTTTGAGTAAATCAACAGATGGCAGTCTCTTTCCGAGCAGTCAATCCATCCCCAATGATTCCATATGGAAAGTGAATTCATTTTGCGCCTTTGAGTACTTTGTCTCCTAGAAGGAATTTGTTGAAATTTCCCCCAGTAAAGACAAATCTGTGCTCCCCAACAGTATTGTTGCAATATTCTCCAGGAGTATTTACACCTGACAACAAGCGGCAGTCTCTTTATTCGAGAAGCTTGTTTCGTCCCTGGACCTCTAATCGGAATCAGCAAGTGGCCGTCTCCTTATTTGAGAAGCTTGTTTATTATCCATGGATTTCCCAGTAAATCAACAGATGGCATTCTCTTTTCGAGCAGTTTGTTCATCCTCAGCAAGGTTTATGTTCTATCAAATGGCATCTCCCCTGTTCGGCGGAGAAGTTTGATATGAATCTCTTATAATTTTCAACAAATGGCATCTCATCCAGACAAGATGGGAAGTTTGTTGTGATTCTCTTTATTTTTCGGCAAATGGCATCTCATCCAAACAAGGTGGGAAGTTTGTCGTGATTCTTCTATTTTCAACAAATGGCATCTCATCCAGACAAGGTGAGAAGTTTGTTCGGCAAATGGCATCTCATCCAGACAAGGTGGGAAGTTTGTCGTGATTCTTCAATTTTCAACAAATGGCATCTCATCCAGACAAGGTGAGAAGTTTGTTCGGAAAATGGCATCTCATCCAGACAAGGTGGGAAGTTTGTCGTGATTCTCTTTATTTTTTAACAAATGGCATCTCATCCAGACAAGGTGAGAAGTTTGTTTGGCAAATGGCATCTCATCCAGACAAGGTGGGAAGTTTGTCGTGATTCTCTTTATATTTTCAACAAATGGCATCTCATCCAGACAAGATGAGAAGTTTGTTCGGCAAATGGCATCTCATCCAGACAAGGTGGGAAGTTTTTCGTGATTCTCTTTATATTTTCAACAAATGGCATCTCATCCAGACAAGGTGAGAAGTTTGTTCAGCAAATGGCATCTCATCCAGACAAGGTGAGAAGTTTGTCGTGATTCTTCTATTTTCAACAAATGGCATCTCATCCAGACAAGGTGAGAAGTTTGTTCGACAAATGGCATCTCATCCAGACAAGGTGAGAAGTTTGTCGTGATTCTTCTATTTCCAACAATGGCTATCTCTTCCAGACAAGTTGAGAAGTTTGTCGTGATTTATTTCAATTTCCGTCAAATGGCTATCTCTTCCATACAAGTTGAGAAGTTTGAGCGTGAAGTTGTTTTTCTCCATCATATGGCTATCTCTTTCAGAAGAAGGGAAGTATGATGAAAGTTCTATCAAATGGCATCTCCTCTGTTTAGCGGAGAAGTTTGGTATAAATTTATCTTTCCAACAAATGGCTATCTCTTCCAGACAAGTTGAGAAGTTTGTTGTGAATTTTCCAATTTCCGTCAAATGGCCATCTCTTCCAGACAAGTTGAGAAGTTTGAGCGTGAATTTGTTTCTCCATCATATGGCTATCTCTTTCAGAAGAAGGTAAGTATGGTGAGAGTTCTATCAAATGGCATCTCCCCTGTTTAGCGGAGAAGTTTGGTATAAATTTATCTTTCCAACAAATGGCTATCTCATCCAGACAAGTTGAGAAGTTTGTCGTGATTTCTTTCAATTTCTGTCAAATGGCTATCTCTTCCATGCAAGTTGAGAAGTTTGAGCGTGAATTTGTTTTTCTCCATCATATGGCTATCTCTTTCAGAAGAAGGGAAGTATGATGAAAGTTCTATCAAATGGCATCTCCCCTGTTTAGCGGAGAAGTTTGGTATAAATTTATCTTTCCAACAAATGGCTATCTCTTCCAGACAAGTTGAGAAGTTTGTTGTGAATTTTCCAATTTCCGTCAAATGGCCATCTCTTCCAAACAAGTTGAGAAGTTTGAGCGTGAAGTTGTTTCTCCATCATATGGCTATCTCTTTCAGAAGAAGGGAAGTATGGTGAGATTTCTATCTAATGGCATCTCCCTTGTTTAGCGGAGAAGTTTGGTATAAATTTATCTTTCCAACAAATGGCTATCTCTTCCAGACAAGTTGAGAAGTTTGTTGTGAATTTTCCAATTTTCGTCAAATGGCCATCTCTTCCAGACAAGTTGAGAAGTTTGAGCGTGAAGTAGTTTCTCCATCATATGGCTATCTCTTTCAGAAGAAGGGAAGTATGGTGAGAGTTCTATCAAATGGCACCTCCCCTGTTTAGCGGAGAAGTTTGGTATAAATTTATCTTTCCAACAAATGGCTATCTCTTCCAGACAAGTTGAGAATTTTGTTGTGAATTTTCCAATTTCCGTCAAATGGCATCTCTTCCAGACAAGTTGAGAAGTTTGAGCGTGAATTTATTTCTCCATCATATGGCGTCTCTCTCAGAAGAAGAGAAGTATGGTGAGAATTTTATCCAATGGTATCCTTAATTAAATCTCGACAGAAGATTTGGCAACAGGTGTATCCTCAGTTAATCCTCGACAGTTAGGAATTTTATCTTGATACCTCGGCAGAAGGTATCTCATTCTTAGAACCTCTGGTAATCTCGGCAGTAGATCTCCAGCAGACTTCGTAAGAATTTGTTTTCGTTCCAAGATCTCGGCAGTAGATTTTTGGTTCATTTAGTATACCTCGGTAGAAGGTATTCCATTTTTTAGATTCTCTGGTCATCTCGGCAGTTAGATCTCCAGTAGACTTCGGAAAAATTGGTTTTTGTTTCAGAATCTCGGCAGTAGATTTCTGTTTCGTTATTGATACCTCAACAAAAGGTATTTCCAATTGAGGTTTTAAATCTCGACAGTAGATTCCTCAAAGTGGATTTTTGTTCAAAGATCTCGAGTCATCTTAGGACTTATAGATAGTTGTCGTCTGATTTCGCTCAAGAGAAATTTTCTCGTGTGGATTGTACTCCCGTCATGTGCGTCTAATCCCAAGTAGGGTCAACTTTTCTTCCTAGCGGCGTTATTAGCTTTTGTCTTGCATTTTTGCATTGCATATCATATCATTCCATCCGCATTTTCAGTCAAATTTTAGGTATTCTGATATTTAATCCTCTTCCACCTTGAATGTCCAAAAAAAATCTTTGTTACTCGTACATTCAGGTTCTAGATGATTAAATAGGGGCAGTTGTCATACCCTAAATTTTGACCTTAAATTTTTCAAATTTTCGTTCATCTAACGCATTTCATAGCATTATCAATTTTCAATCATTTTGCATTTTTAAGTTAAAACATACCATTAATCATAAATCATGCATTTTTTTATTAATTATTTTATTTTTCAATCTTCCCATTTTAATGACATATCTGTTATTCTTGTTTTTGAATTAATTATTTTAATTTTGGAATTTGTTTAGAATGTTGTCTCACTTTTCTAATTTATTCTATTTAAGTTTACTTTTTTTTTTTAAGTTAAATAGTTATATTATGCATTTTAGATTTACTTTTAGTTTAATTTTATTTTTAGTCTAATTTTAACTTAGGTTTTAGAATTAATATTAATCTTATTAACTTTTGTTTAGATTTCATTTTAACTATTTATTTAATTTGCTTTTTTTTTTTATAATTTAATTTAGTTTTATTTATTTATTATTATTTCAGTTTTATTATTTAAGTTTATAGTTTTTTAGCTTTTTTAATTAGATTATTTTCAGATTTTGATAATTCATTTATTTGTTTATTTCTTTTATTAGCATATTTTAGTCACTTTTATTTTTGTTTAATCTTTTTTTTATCATTTAATTTTTCTAACTAGTCCAATCTCAATTGGTCTTATTACTTTATTGGTAGACAAACTAGTGTCACACAGCTGTTCATCATATGCCTACTGTGCCTTTTTCTCCCTTCCTGCTGCATATTTCACAGTTTTTTCAGAATTTCACCAAACTGGGTATGGTCAAACCTGCATTTAAAAAGATGAAAAGGAGACCAATCAGAAAAATAATAACAGTCCAAAAGATAGTTGTCACTTGAAAAAGACTGGACAAGTTTACACGGGGGACGCACAGGGCTGATACAGAGCCGCTGACCCTCATTCTTTATGGTGGGCAGCTAGAAAAACCAGTCAAAACCTTTTTCTCTGTGGACAATAACAAGAATCATGAGACTGCATCTTAAAAGGGGACATGGGGGGAGAAAGGCAAGGAGAGGACCACACTTCAAAAGGCAATCGAGCCTCTTCATTTTCGGGTACTAACGTTGAGTATCGAGTCAAAAAAAAAAAACACAGCAAACACAAAAACAAACCAAATTCACCGACCAAACCTTCTACCTCAAACCTTCATTTTCTCAGACCCTTTGCAAAATCCGCAAACCAACAACATCTTCTAGTCGAACCACGCCCAACTTCATCACCTCCGCCCGACACCTAACAAAACCTTAACCCATCCTCATCACTCGGCCGAAACGGTTTTTCACAATCCACCACCTTCACTAACTCCTGTTTCCTCTCCCCTCCCTCATCACCTTCACGAATCGCACCAAAAAACAGGAACCTACCTTCAATCCACCGAAACTCACCGTCAATCTCGCAGACCCAATCCTAAACTTACCAAAATCAAAATCGAATCTAAGATGGAAACCAAGCCAACAACAGAACAAAAAACCTGTTAAGCAATAAACCAGAACCTAAACCACGTTCTTCACCTTCGACCCTCAAAACGCAACTCTCATCAAACCTCACCGTAAACATCCCCAAACCTCGTCTCACCGCCATCGCCGTTTAGCCACAGATCGGAATCCCCAAACAACCGAACCCTTTTACTTGAACAAACTCGCCGATCTTTTCTCGCCGCCACTAACAGTAGACGCGACCGCCGTCTTAAAACTCAGGAAATCGAAGAGGAAAGATTCAGAGAGAACTTGGTGAGAGCCGAGAGGACCGGAACGGCGGAGTAGCGCCCGGAAGCCGTGACCGGAATCGCACTTCATCACCGGTGGCTTTGTGTCATGTTTCGGATTTCGTCTTCTCTCTCTCTGAGTTTTTGAATCGGGAATTTGAGGTTGGTAATAGGAACCCGAAAAGATCGTAGATCTGTTTTTGTTTATTTTAAAAAAAAAACCTAGCCATTGATGTTTGGGCCTTGGAAATGTCTTGGGTCAGCATTCACTGTTTTCCCATAGTGAAAATCAACAGCCAGCATGTGTTTCATTTGTTATTTATTTATTCCTATTTATTTTTTATTTATTTATTATTATTTTTTATTATTATTCTAACCATTTTTATGATTTAATTTATAACAAGTAATTATAGTTTTATTTTAATATTGTTTTGGTTTATAGTAAGTTCAATTTTATTAGAATTTTGTAGCATCATTATTATTATTATTTTTAGACTTTTAACCTTGTGAGTTGGGATATGAAAAACATGTGGATTAAGTTCGGTTGGATTAATGGTATGAAACTCCTGCTATGTTTTTTTTTGTCTGGTTTCTTTTTGGTGCATGTTAAAGAGGCAACGGGCCTTCTCCGTTAGGTACTGCTAAAAAACTCAACTTTATCTCTTTTGCGTTTAGTCCTGATGCCGCATTTGTGTTTATTCGATTAATTGTACGTCACCATCGGGTCGAAACCATAAAACACTTAAAAGAACTTTCAAACTAATTAATTTAACATAGGGATAGAACTCCGGAGTCTGGCACTCCGCACGTTCTGAAACGAACTACAACTGGGCTAGCCCCACGCGTAATGTTTCATTCACTCCTTCGTTATTAATTACATCGATTCCAAACGTCTAAAAACAATTATTCGACCTATTTAATTAATTTATATACGAAAACAGAATTCCGGAGTCTAGCACTCCGCACGTTCTGGATTGGACCACTACTGGGCTAGCCTCACGCGATGTGTTCAATCACCATTCGTATATCAAAATAACCAATTTAAATTATTTTCCTAATTAATCTGCGAAAGAACTGAGCTCCGGAGTCTAGCATTCCGCATGTTCTTGAGTGAATCACTCCCGGGCTAGCCCCACGCGTTATGGATTCATTCGCCCTTTCGTATTTAAAACACTCGATTCACGAAATCAATTGAATAAAACATTCTCGCGCATATATTTGCACTCACGTAAGTCGGTCATTTGTGATCGCCGTCTGCACGACGTTGCGCGTCTTAATTCACAAATCAAATAACGAGTAACTGAACTCCGGAGTCTAGCACTCCACACGTTCTTAAGTGAATCACTCCCGGGCTAGCCCTACGCGATGTGGTTTATTCATCCTCTCGTTCCTAAAACACAGAAACGTTTAAATAAATTATACGAAGAACTGAAAGGATTAGACAATTCATTCACTTTTCCGTATTCAAAACAATTCAACAATCTTAAAAGGATTAGACATGATTCATCTCCATAGGAAAGATGTTCCTCCTATCTCCACAAACACAAACAAAATCTTACAAACAACTTTTCTCAAAGGAAGAATGTGGCATTGCTTGTCGATACTGATATCCAAGTTTAAAGCTTCTTCCAATTTTTATTTATTCTCAAAGGAAGAATGTGGCATTGCTTGTCGATCATTATATCCAAGTTTAAAGCTTCTTCCGATTTTATTTCTCAAAGAAAGAATGTGGCCTTGCTTGTCGATCCTTGTATCCAAGTTCAAAGCTTCTTTCGATTTTCTCTTCCTCAAATGTTTGTGGTGGAATAGGCGGGATCCCTCCCTTTAAAGATGACAACTTGTCTCTTTCTTTTCAAATACAATTTAAAACTCACCAACAAACACAAGCTATTTTCTATAATTAATCAGCGAGTAACTGAACTCCGGAGTCTAGCACTCCGCACATTCTTGAATGCAATCACTCCTGGGCTAGCCCCACGCGTTGTGGTTCATTCGCCCTCTCGTTTAAAACAATTTAACAAAGATCAAACATCTTTTCTCTAAACGAACATTGTTTAAATCTTTCTATCTCGCAAACAAGCTAGCGCTTCAGCCTCCCATCGCGAGCAGATGAGCCAATGCTTAGCAGTAGAAAGTATTTTCAAACAATCGTTCAATAAAAAACACAAACCGTAGTCGCACGAACTACGAAGCTCTGATTTTCCCATTGCACAAGGGAATACGTAGGCACGAGGATTTTAATCCTTCGCGAGCACAATAATAAAAAATTAACTATCTCTCCATCACAATAATTAAAAATCTAACCATTTCTCCATAACAAACAATAACTAAAATATTTCCTTGAAAGCAATCTCAAAAAGAAGACAATAATACAAGTTAACATTTTTAAGCGCAAACTAGACTAAGAGGTTCCCGTTGAGTACAATGGACGTGAGGGGTGCCTAATACCTTCCTCTTGCGTAACTGACTCCCGAACTTAGATTAATGGTTTTGTTGACCATTCTTATCCTTTATTTAGGTTGTGTCTATATCTCCCTTTTCTCTCGTAGAATAAATAGAATTAGGTGGCGACTCTGTTGTTTGTTTTAGGATCGTATTTTTCGAGGTACGACATTAACCAATAAGCTTAACACGAATATTCGATGTCCATTATGGGGCTCATCCATGAGCATGCTCAAGAGGTGACTTATTAATCCTTTAGCCTCAAATAGGAGGCTACTATTCTAGTACACCAAAAAGTTCCACATTTCTTGATAATCGAATCTAAGGTACAAAATACAATGTGCCTTTCCAAATGACAAAAATGTGAAGAACTTCCAAAAAGACCAAAGTACAAAATACATCAAAGACCTTTCGCATTATCATTAGGTCATATCATTTTCATAAGCTCCTAAGACATGGGATCAATATTCTCTGAGGAATTAGGGTTTCACGTCGTTATTTGCAGATTATCAAGAGAATTTAAGGTTTTCGGCTATGCAGCCATCTGTGGCATCATTTTCTTATGCTCATATTGTTTGATTAGGGCTTATTTCCCTGAATCAGTGGTCTTCAGAGATTTCACGTCCAAGGACTATTCACTATGTATCTGGACCATCATCAGGTTATTCTTTTCTTCATCAAGTTACAAAGCTATTATCGTCTTCTCAATATCTCAGGTCGTTCTTTTTTCTCAAAGGCTTCGGTTTCAGCTCAAGTGTGTCTGTTCGTTCGTGATCTAGTTCAGACGGACGTTTGACCAAATCTTGGTCAAACTATCAAGAGATTACTTCATCTGCAAGTTTTTTTGTGGTAGTGGCTTATTTCTCAGCTAGTGTGTGCCCAAAGTTAAGTTGTGTTGTGGGTTGAGTTCATCAAATTACCAAGTTGTCTTTCATAAGAGGTTTTGGGTCAGATTTGTCTGTTCATTCGTGGTTCACCTACCCAGTGATTGGTTCAGATGGACTCAATTTGATCCAAGATACATTTGGTCAGATATTCAGTGGATATTTGATTCAGATGTTGTTTATTTCAGTTGTAGGTTATCCAGTGGCAATTGTGTTCATTTTGTGTGTAGTGTGTGGAAAACAATGCAAGTTGGTCTCAGATTTAAGATCAAGAATTCATGGTTGTTCGCATATTGGGTGGTTCCATAATTCATTTCCATATCCAAATCCATGGTCCAAATTCATTCCAAACTTTGCTTAATATCTATTTTCAATTCATTCCACATTTTAAAACCTTTTTTTTCACATTCAAAATTCGTTAAACCAATTCAATAATTTACTTAGCCTTTTTTTCCCTATTCCATATCTAAATTCAAAACTAAATCCATTTTATATTTTTCTTAACCCAAATAACCATTTACCCATTTCCTTAATTCATATTTTTTTGTCTATTTGTCCATATTTTAAAATCCATGCCATTTTGTTTATATCCATTACCAAGTCCATTACTATACTAAAAATTCTACAAAAAGAGTCAAAAGAAATGGATAATACTTGCTGCAAAATATTTATGCAGTAACCATAAAAGTCATTCACCCACCAAAGTGACCCCACACCAATATACCAGCTAGCGCATTTTTTTTCGTCTACATAACCCCACCTACACAAATTCCACTAAAAAATGCCAGCCATACACACATTGGCCCACACAAGACTTTTCATACACTCATCAATGCACTTTTGGTACCAGCAAAAAAAACACTGTGGCATTTTCGTTTACACTCCACCATATTCTTTCAGTGGATGAACACTAAAAACCATTACAAAACCTTTCACACACACTTCACTAACTCAGTCTGGCCAACGATTTCACACGCATTTTTGACCCCACATAAAACACCTTCCACGCCAATAACACTCAGCAACAAACGCACACGATAACACAACTCTCTACAAACAATTTTTTTCCGCATAACCATTCACGCACAACACTCACCTATCCTCACCCTCTATTCTTCTTCACAACCACCATGGTTTTCTTGACTCTTCTAATCCTTTCATACCTCCCCTTCCTCAAACCCGCATAACAAACCTGCATAAAACAACCAAAACACACATCCATCAACACAAATCCCCTACTTCCATAAACTGCATACTTAACAAATCTCCAAACTCAACCTAAACTTACACCAACAACAACAATCCGCCGTGAAAACAGAGGAAACATAGAACGAGAATGAAAACAAGATGAAAAGAGTTTGAGATTGAGAAATCGCGGGGACAGGACCGAAACCACAAACACACAAATCAACCTCTTCCTCTCCTTAAACACCATTAATCCATAAGCTCTTCAATTCTAAACCACCCATGTTATTCACCATACACACTCCTCTTTTTCCATTCTGTAACCCTTAAACCTTCCTCATAAACACAACTACGAATCCTCCATCTTTTTCACCCATAACCACAACACAACATCAACCACCTTCATTTTGTTTCTGTAACAACAACGTTAAACCCTTCTACCTCATCTTCAACCCATCAACAAGCCATAAATCACCAAACGCACAAACCAAAAAAAATAGAAGGAAAGGAAGATCTGAGAGAGAAGCTGAGTTGATGAAGAAATCACGGCGAAGCTCCATCGACGGTTGGTTGCGAGACTTTGGAAGAGGGAAAGAGAACCGAGATCGCCGACGGCATTGAAGAGGGCGAGTTGGAGGCGGAGAGTTTTCTTGTGACTGGAGAAGGAGATTGATAACGAGTTTGAGGGCGAATGTGTTACGATAATGTGCGAAATCAGAGGGATCCGTGTTGTCGACGTAAACTTTTGAGAAGTAGGGGAATCGTTTTTGCTATTTGTTATGTTGATTATTATTTTTTTTACATTTTTTTTTGTCATTGGGCTTCAAATTTTCAGCCCATGTTCTTATTATTATACCAACACCCCATATTCCAGCAGCACCCCTTTTTTTGTATTTATTTTATTTTATTTTATTTTATTATCATTTATTTTTCTATAATATTGTTATTTAGTTAATTAATATGTTTAGGTTTAGAGATTTTGTTTTAGAATTTTAGTTTAGAAATTTGTTTTAATTTCAATTATTAATCTTAATATAGTTTAACTTTTAATTTCAATTATTTTAATTAAATAGGATTTTATTTAATCTTTGTTCTAGTTTGTGTTTGATGTTTTGTAGGGTTTTCGCTTGATGTTAATGATGGAGATTGTAGTGTGATGATGACCTTGTGACTTATTATTTTCATAATCTTGTTCAGACAAATGGAATCTCTAGATGCAATTTGCACTTAGACTTTGATTTTGCGTGGCCTAATTCTTTGTTTTAATTCTGGATGCTGGAAGATTATATTTGACCTTTGTCTTATATCCTGATAATGAACAATTGTACTTGACTTGTAAATCTGCTTTGGGCTTGATATTTCTTCTCGATTTCTCTTGCGCGTATTGAAGAGGCAACAAACCTTCTCCGTTAGGTACCACGGGAACTATTATTTTTTCGCGCCTCATTCTAGTCCCGATGTTATGTTAGGAGCATGTTGTTGCATCTGAAGTCCTACTGGTGTAGGCTTTGTTCGCATTTGTCTGATTACTGTCATGTTGCATTCTTATCTCATGTTGTTGCTCTTTCTTCACTTGCACACTTATTCATTCCACGTCTCATTTTCTTCGTTCATTTTCTTTTAAGCTCTCATTACTTGTCACTTGTAAATATTTCTAACACTTGCAGGGGCTATGGTAAGTAAGAGGTGTGGATGAGATCTCCATACTTCAAATTTCTTTCTCCCATTTTCTTTTATGCTTTCCTATTTGTGATTGTGATGTGCTCAGGCCATCATTTGTTCAATCTTTCTTCATCCCCTTTTAGGATCAACTTATCTTCTTTAGGAGAAGTAAGTTGAATCTTATACTTCCTTTATTCTTCTTCTTTCTTTTTCTTTCCTTCTCTTCTTTAGGATAATTGAAGCCACACTAACCTAGGTTCATCCATGCATGATAACTATTAGGATTTATTAGTCCCCCCATTTGTAATTTTTTTACCTTTGAGATCCTTTGGTTCATATATTCTCATCTTCAAACAAAAACCTAAAAAATACTTTAATAAATGTAGAAGTGGTCTCTTGTGTATAGCCTTATTCCATGGGGCACTCATATTCATTCCATCTTGGAATAGTGTGGGCTTGTCTAGCATGATGTACAAGTCTGATCATGAGACCATCTTCATCAAAAAAATCATAAAAAACACTTCTTCATTTTAATCAATAAGACACTTAATAAGTTTAACAAGTTAGTGAGCTTAGGCCCTAACCCTTGGAAACAAGTCTTGGATAAATTCTCCTTACTTGGTTTGCTTGTTCTATTATTCCATCTTGGAATGTAGTAACAAGTACACATTCCATGGAAACGGACTTTAATTCACTTCCTTGTGCCACACTTATAAAAAAATCATAAAAAAGACTGGAACAAAGAATAAACGTCTCTCCTCCAGGACTTCTTTTCTCACCTCTTTCACTCTTTACGTACGAACTTGCTACTACTTGTCACTTTAAGAGACGGTTACGCACTCGTCGTTTGAGCCTGCAACACCTGAGCATTGACATAAGCAGTTCAAGCTTTTAAAAACACAAGCAATCTTTCCACCCCTAGTTAGGGTAACTACGGCGACTCTGATCCTCATGTCTAGATAAGGTACGTAGGCAGCGGGGTAGGGCCCGTTCGAGCACACTCTTTTATTTTCCCTACATTTTCCCTCTTTCTTTTCTTTCTTATCTAGTTTCAGACTTTCTTTTGCAACAACTTCATTCTTTCACTCTTTGAAACAATTTCTCTGCAAGCGTGGATCTCGTCGGGTACGGCGGACGATCTAGGGTGCTAATACCTTCCCAGGTCGTAACCGACTTCCGAACCCAGTTTCTTTGGTTCGCATGACCTTTTTCCTTCCTTTTCTTTTCTTCCGGTTTGTGCAGCATTACCTTTCCCGTTCCCTCGGGATAAAAATGTTTGGTTGGCGACTCTACCTCTTCTGCGCCACTTTCGAGTTTGTACCAGGATGGAAATCCAGGGATCGACAGGGTGCTGATACATTCCATTCATGTAACTGACTCCCGAACTCCAATCTTGTTTGCAAGAACCTGAAAACAAAACAAAACATAAATATAATACAAGAAAACGATAATAAAAACCTAAGAAACATGTGCAATTCGAGTCAAAAACATTGTCTAGTTCGGTGTTATTACTCACTAAGGTTATGCCACACTTTCTTGATGAATTCATACACATTACTTCCCACGACATTCCAAGATTTTTGGTAGAACCCTACAGGAAGCCATCTGAGCCAGGAGCCTTCCAAGAGTTCATTGAAAAGATCGCAAGCCTAACTCCTTCCTCAGTCACATCTTTACGAATATCCTCCATAATCCCAGTCTCAATTCGAGGATATATAGGTTTTCTTTGCTCCCACTTGGGGCCAATATTTTGCAATGCAAATAGTTGTCTGTAGTGATTATTGACTAACAACTTTACTGTGTTGTCATCATCAATCCACTTTCCCTCATCATATTTTATCATAACAATTTGAAATTTGAAAATGTTTGTACTATGTTGTAGCATCGCCATGACAACTATCGTTATGTTGAAGCACCAATGAATCGTGTCTATGTTTGTGCTCATTTTCTTTTTCTCTGATTTATAAATTTGGGTTTGCAATATGTTCATAATTCTTTTGACAAAATAGTTCCCAAAATTTTACAAAGTGGTAAAAAACCATTCTCAGATCATTCCTAAAAAACTCTATGCAAATTTTCAGAAACAATCTTTGACAAAAAATATTTTACAATTATTTTCCTCAAAATGCTACACAATTTTACCAAAAAATATTATACAATTTTCCTAGTAAAAATATTTTCTCAAATTTTCTTTTCAAAATTTGGATAGCAATAGTTTTCAAATGAAATCTACATGAGTTTTCGAGGAAGCGATACCAAGGGACAAGTAAGACAAAGAGAAGCCCACCACCATGGTGAGATTCTCAACCTTTGAATTTTAAATTGCCACGTGTTGTTCATCAATATAAAGAATTAGAAAACTGGACAAAAGAAGTATTGGAGCAGATCTAGACTCAATTGGTAAAGCCTTGTATTTTCATCCATGAAGTCATAGGTTCAACATCTTAAATTGTAATTTTTTTACTCAAAATTCTAATTTAATCCTATTATATATATATATATATATATATATATATATATATATATATATATATATATATATATATATATATATATATATATATATATATATATATATATATATCACAGTAAATAGTCATTTAACCATTTTCAATACCTTAAATCAGTTTATTATCACTCATTCTTCTTCTTTTTACTATCTGGTCTTCTTCTTTATTGCTCATTTTTCCTTAGTATCTCATTTCCCTTGCTTGTGCCAAAAGCATGACACACACAAATATATGTCAACTTTCTTCCCAAAATACTTGTAGTCCATGCCTTTCTTGATCGAATCAAGGTGATTCTGTGAGTTCTTGCTTGACTTCTCATCATTAGCAAGATTCTTTCTCTACTTCACCTTTTCTTTCCCATATTTCTCGATGAATCTTGCTTGTAATGTTTGTTTAGTTACCTTTTACCTTTCTAAGTTCCTATGCTTCAACCTCATTTCATGAGCCTCTAATGAAGTTTGAAATTCTTCCAACTTCATCTCAACTAGGTTCTTGGACTCTTAAATTCACACTACAATTTAATCAAAATTTGCAGTTATAAATCTCAACACTTTCCTTAATTTTTTTGCAAATTGTTGATTGATTCACCACACGACTTTATCTAGTTCGTTAATAGCACCACACATGAAAGATATTTCGAGGCTGATTCATCTTCCTTCAACTGAGTCATCTCGAATTGCTTTCTCAACTTCTGCAACTTCACCCTTTTCAGTTTTTCATCTCCTTCATACAAGTTCTTTAACTTGTCCCACACTCATTTGTCGTTTCTTCTTCAGTTATCTTCTCAAACACATTAGAATCCACACACTGATGAATCAATAATAAATCTTTTCCATCTTTCTTTCTTTGTTCCTTGTGTGTAGCTTGCTGAACATCATCTGCATTCACTTCCAATATTGGTACTCCATCATTTAGGATTTCAAAGACATCTTAACATCTAAAGACGACCTTCAATTGCGCAACCCATTGTTCATAGTTCTCCCCTTTGAAAACTGATAGATTCACTAGAAATTTTATTGATGTTGTTTTTCTGTTTGCTGTTTCAAATTCTCTCTGAATCGCAACCCAGATTTCTTGATACTAATTTGTTGGAACAAAAGGGTTTTCAATAAAGAAGGGAGATGAAAAAGAAGAGAGAAAACTATACATTGAATTTTAAAATGAGAAATATTATTGTGTGAAGTTATTCTAGCTTTACATCATACAATGCCATTATATAAGCATTTAAAGCCTAGATCCAAAACTATACAAATCACCCAAGCCTAAAAGATACAAAATGCAAAGTATAAAACTACAAGTTATATTTCTACATATCAACTATATGTTGTATACGACTTAGTCGAATACAACCGACTCCTATACTTTCGACTAGCAGCTTCGACCGAATGGAATATTAGCTTTCGAGATAACATTGAATTACAAATTCTAACATATGTTATCATGTGACTATTTGCGCATCTATAACGAGGGTAGAGTACAATATGATATCACTTGAAGAGGGGATCTCAGAATGAGTAATAAACATATTGTTATCATGGTAGATAAATAATTTTACTACGTTGTTAATAAGTTAGTCGTCGTATGGTTTAAGTTAGCTTTGATTCAATTGACTTATGGTTTAGTCGACACATGGGTTGTTAATAAATGCCAATTTGTGATAATATGTAGTGTAGTTTTTGGCACTTTTCATGAGCTTAAATTGTTATCCAATGCTTTTTCCCGTTGTTTCCGATAAATATTCGTAGTATAGTTTAAATGCTTTAATAGTATCACTTTTTTAACTTTTGTTTTTATATTTTTAGGTTTTTCCATTGGATTGGAAAGCACAAAGCAAGGGGACTTTCTTTTGATGACTTTTGAAGAAAGGAAATTTTTGAAACTCGCTAAGCGAGCTTCTTGTGACCAACAACAGCTAAATCCAGAGAGTTTCTCGCTTAGCGAGGGCCTGAAGCTCGCTTAGCGAGCAAAGACGGTTTGATCAATAAATGAGAGCTCGCTTAGCGAACTCTGCATTTTTCAGCCCCCTATATAATGGGTTGCACATAATTTTTTGATATTCATACCCTTTTTCTTAGCACAAAAACCTTAAACTTGGTACTTTTCCTTGTTTTCGAAGATTCTACGCATCAATAGTCGAGAGATCACCTTTGATGCTTTGTCTTCTTCATCTATTTCTTGTAATGGAAGCTACCATTGTTATGGCTAGCTAAACTCCTTTTCTGTCAAGGTTAGAAGGTAGATAAGTTCTCCTTTGTATGTATAGGTTTTAATCATTGTGTATGAACTTGTGATGATAAATATATGGTGAAAAACTTTGTCTTTATGATATATTCCTTGTGTGCTTCATGATTGAGAAATGTGTTCCACACTTGACCTAGGTTTTTCATCCATCAAAGAACATAGGCTAGAGATAGTTACGAGACTTGATGTTCACCCTGTATTGATCATGAATATTACCATTTTGATAGATTGAGTGAGAGATCATCAATGGATCAAAATGGTAAAACTCAAAATTTGTGTTAGAAATAAACATTTTGAGAGGATATTGTGATTATGTTTATCGTCTTAACGAGTTCATCCGCTTGATCGATTCTATCTGTGCAAATTGACTTGTCGAACCCTAACCTTGGCATGTGTTTTATAAACTTTCAAAACCCGATAATTTTTACCTTTAGTCTTTTATCTGTTATGCAAGCGAAACGAAACATTACTTAAAACCAAAACTCCTTTGTTACTATTAAGTATGAAACTAGCGCAATTGTAGAACGACGGTAATATCACAAAACAATCTATGTGGATCGATAATAAAAACCTAACTCTATTTGTACTCTAACAGTTGTTCACTATTGAATTACTAAACGAATTTGATGATTGTTTATTTTTATTTCACGGTGAGGTCTAAGCTACCTTATAAAAAAATATGGTTAAATTATCCATCTCACTTGTACAAATTAGATTTCGCCATACTTGTTCTTTTTTAAGTGATTTTTACTATTATTTATCTAGTAATCTCATTGAAGATTAAATCAATAAAAAAATGAAAAATATATATGAGATAAAATTGTAAATGAACAAAAATAATGAAAAAGAAGAGAAAAAAAAAGTTTTTTTTGAACACTTTCTATCATAATTCTTTTAATGTTTAATATTATTTAAAAAAAATTAAAATGAATTATTTATGTTTAATTGGTATCACATGAGTCATTTATCCATCATTTTTCAAAGGCAACCAAGAAATAACCTTATTTCGATTTTTTTTAAATAACTCAGTTTATTAAATTAAATTCCAAAATAAGATAGTTTTCCAAAATATTACCAAAGTAATGTAGTTTGTGTGTTCTGTCGTCAATCCATATGGCGAATGAGAACAAAGTTGGAATTTCTCTTGCATGCTTTTGCCATATGAGATGGCGAATGGGTTCTATTTTTTTTTGTTGCAATTTATGTTACACTCATTCGCCAATTGAGGTGGCGAATGAGTTGAAAATCATAACATGCTTCCGCCATATGGATTGGCGACACCTTTAAAAGAAATTAAAAAAATCTAACACTTTCGCCATATGAATTTGGCGAAAGCTTTAAGAGAATAAAAAAAATTCACACAACACATGTTAGCCAATCAGATTGGCAAATGCTTGCATAAATATTCCAACTTTATTCTCATTCGTCATATGAATTGACGATAGAACACACAAACTACATTACTTTGGTAATATTTTGGAAAACTATCTTATTTTGGAATTTAACTTAATAAACTGATTTATTTAAAAAAATCCCTTATTTCACATGTATAGTTAAATAATATTTTATATGTGAGTATATTTTAAAATGGAACAAATTTTTAAACTTGTAGTTGTTTAGTGTATTCCTTGCACTCCATTAATATATTTTGCTTTAAAAAAATTTGAACAATTTTTTTTCTATTATATTGCGTTTCAAACACTTTTGGAGTAGGATGTAACACTTTATACACAAAATAAAAACTCATATTTTGTTATGCCTTGCTCTAATCTAGGTAACCAAATAAGAAATTTGTATCAAACATTACCCATGTGTGAACCCTAGTCATAGGCTTATAGATTATATTGGTTTTTCATACATGTAAATCACACCTCTTATATTCTCAATAAAGTTGTCCTTTTGATTTATACCAATATACTTCCACAATAAAGAGATAAAAAAATGAACATACATTACCAAGAAAAGAAAAGGACATTACACATATCATTCTTTTGGTAGCAACTATTGCACAAAATCTAACCTCAAGTGAAAAATCAAGTGGTCAAATTGGCAAATTGTAAGAGAACCAAACCAATCTATATAATATATGTTACTAATCTTGAACCCACCACACATTGCCCTTCAAGTTCAAATAAGCCAAGAATCTAAAAATCACTAGAAAACCAAACAATGTATCTAAGTACAAGGAAGAATGATGCATATGACATTACAAGATTGCTCCCAAAGTTTCCAAACAAACAGCTAGGAATTGATGCATAACATGAGAACATATTTAGCAAGAATGGCTTAGAGGGCTCTCCCTTTCACAATGTCCAAGCTCATCTCACTTGGATCAGTTGCTTGGAGTTCAACTTGAATGCCATCCAATTCTCTTTTGAATCTATCCTTGGAGCTTGCATACACCATCTTCATCCTCACCCTTGAGGTATCCGGTGACCTACAACAAAAACATAATCAACACGATGATTAACCGTTGACTTAGATTTCGTGTATGTTTGGATGTCCATCAATTTGATCAAAATTGCGGTGAAAAATCACAATAACTCAAACTAACTTGAAATAGATTTTTTCCATTATTTTCATGTTTTATTGCTTTAGGACGCGATTTCCTGCAGTGACGTGGTTTTCTACCGTATATCCAAAGACCGGCAGCCCTAAACAAGGAACTTAACATGACCCCGTTTTTCAAGTAGCATCTAATACTATGCAATATTCTAAATCGGCTTTAAAAAATCATTCTAAAATTCAATTTGAATTGAATGATTTTCATAAATGACATTCAAAACATGGTTTTAAATTGCAGACTAGAACACAATTGTGGCCGCAATAATGTTGATGAAGTGGTCTCCAAAGTCACATCGTGCAACAATTGTAGTGTGAATTAAAATCATGCATTTGTCTGCCAATAGAAATCACATAAGACAATTTGACCCATTTTCTTTGAACATTTCTATGAAAATTCAAAATCTCAAACCAAAAACTTAATTTATATACAACGAAAAATCTTAACGTTTTTTAGCGGTATATATAAAACACATCCTAATTTAAATTTAGGCTCCAACTGCCGTGTATCACACTTAATGATAGCAATTGCAACACTCGCAACCGCATCCACGATTGCAACCAGAATTTAATATTATGATTCAAACATATCCAATAATATTTGTTCTTTTTAGGGTTTTAAATTTTTTGGATTTAGATTTGAATACCCTAGTATATATATTTAAAAACTACATATTATCTATCAAACAATTGGTTAGTTGAATGGGAAATTTGAGAATGGAAAAGATTGAATTCTTTAAAAAGAAAAAATTGTTATCAATTCTTATATAACAGTATTAGCAATGCAACTAAAAAAAGAAGTGCATAAAAAAAGTTACCATGCAACAAAGAAGATCTTGCTTTTCTGGCAGTTCTCATCAGTTGTGAAATCAAAATCATAGACAGCGTATCGGCATTCATCTTCTGGAAAACTAGCCATAAAATCATCATAACTTTCCGTAGGCTCACCTAATTTATCCACCACAACTTGCTGCTCTTCTATCTTGAACACGATGAACCGGTAGCTCCTCTTCGATTTTAGCTCTTGAAACCTCAGTTTGCAATCATCATGCACAGCCATTCCAGATGCCGCGTTCGCCTGTCATGCAAAATTCAGTTTCAATCATCATGCAAACTATTTGGCTGGAAAAATATTGAAAGAAAGAACATGAGAAATCATACCATTTTGTCAGCAGTGAAAAAGAAACGCAATGAGAAATGTAAAATTGAGAATGTAAAATTGGAGTAATGGAATAGAATGAAAACAATGAAGAGAAAATAACTAATGAAGATCCATGATTTATGGATCACGAGAGGTTGAAATTTGACATGGCTGAGAATAGAATTTTTGGGAGAAATTGATGGATTTAGTTGTTACAATCTATTTTGCTTCTTTCATTTTGTATCCACAGATTTGTTTCATGCTTCCACGTTATTTTATTTTTAATAAAAAAATTGAAATTATTTAAATACTAGGGTTTTATAAAATTTAAGTTAATTAAAAAATATTTTATTTTATATCATACCATTTTGTCAACAATAAATTTTCTGAATTAAATTTAAAAAAAAATAACTTCTGAAATTGCTACATAAAACAAACATGTGTTAAAGAACAAGTGTAACTATAAAACACAGAGGGAAATATCATATAGTCTTTTCTTCTTTATTTTTATCTGGAGTGTAACAATATATAGAATAAACCAATAACTAAAAATAAGAGAAAATCCCAGTATTTATGTAATTTTATTCTAACATGTGCTTCCTTTATAGAGGAAATATGAGGAACATATTTTTCCTTAGTTATTTGACCATCCTCTTCTATGTAAGTTAGTAATGGATCTTGTTTCTTACTGAAATTAGAGTTGATCAAAAGGTATGGATTCAAGATTTGTTGCGGTAGTTTAGAGTTTTTGATGCAGTGGAGAAAGGGTGACCAATAAAGTTAACACTTCAATTTAGATTAGTATTGTCGTTCTCGGGATTTCCATCCTGGTACAGACGCGAAAGTGACACGGAAAATGAAGAGTCACTAGCCACACATTTTTATCCCGAAGGAAAGGTAATGCTGCACAAACTTGGAAGAAGGAGAAAGCGGTGTCTCGCAAACCAAAGAGAAATGGTAAGAGAGTCGGTTACGAACTAGGAAGATATTAACACCCCAGATCGTCTGTCGTACCCGACAGGATCCACACTTGCTAGCACTGTTTCAAAGGGTGAGGGTATCTGCTACTGCTACAACTGCTACTGGAAAGGACTGAAAAGAAATAAGGAAGAATGGGAGGAAAAGATAAAGAAATGAAATGACACGAAGAAAGAGGAAAGAGACTGAAGGATTGTGTTCGTCAATTGTCGTCGCTTGTTCCTACGTATTCCCTTTGTTCAATGAGAAAGTCAGAACACCGTAGTTCGACTCAGTAAGGTTGACACAACTTGCTTGTGTTTTTAGGGTTTAAACTGCTTATGCCTATGCTCAGGTGTTACATGATCATCTGACACGAGTGCGTTTACCGTCTTGCAACTGACAAGTCGAAGCGAGTTCTTTCGTTTAGAGTGAGGGTGATGAGAAGAGAATTCCCGAAGGAAAGACGCTTATTGTTTGTTGAAGTTTTTTATAAGCTTTTTATTTGAGAGTTTGCATAGGAGAGTGTATTCAAGTCTCATTCAATTGAGTGTGTACTTCTTACATCACTCCAAGATGGAATGAAGAAGAATCACACCTAAGTATGGAGAAGATCCACAAACTTAGTTCCAAGGGTTGAGGCTCAAGCACACTAGCCTACTTTATTTATTAAGTGTTTTGTTGTTTTTGAGTGAAAAAGTATTTTTTAGATTTTCTTTGTAAAACAACTTCACGTTGAAGACTTGTGCATCATGCTAGACAAGCTTAAATTATCCCAAGATGGGATAGATGCATGTGCCCCATGGAATAAGGCTATGGCACAAGAAGTTATTTCAACCTTTATTAGGTGTTTTTTAGCTTTTATTTTGAGATGAGAAAGTGAAATACTCAAAAGGTAAAAGTCTAAAGGGAAACTAACAATCCTAAGAGTTGTCATGCTTGTATATCCTAAAGTTAGTGATGTTCAAGATCTTTATCCTAAAAGAAGAAGAAGAGGAAGAGAAGAAGAAAAGAAAAGATGAAGAAGAAGAAGAAGAAGAAGAGAAAAAGGATTAGAAGACAACTTACTTCTAAGATGGAAGTTAAGTTGCTTCTAAGGGGGATGAATGCAATTTTACAAACCAAAACATCTTGAATGCTTAAACAAACACAATATTTAAATATAAAAGAAGAGGTAGAGTTTGGAATGTGGAAGCACATCCACACTCCTATGACTTACCAAAGTCCCTGAAAAAGTTAGCAAATGAAGACAAACATTCATAAGAAGTGAAATGGAAGCCAAACAAGTAAAGAAAGCACATGAAAAGGGTTCTAGAGCCTAAGAACTTTACAAGTCAGAACCAAACCACAAAAAAGCTTAAAGAAGCTCAAGGAACTCAAACCAAGTCAAACTAGTTCAAAGAAGCATCAAAGAAGCAAATAAGTTCATAAAAAGCAAAGCATAAGAATAAAAAATGCAAATGAGGTATGACATGGATGAAAACACAAATGGATCACCAAAGTCAGAATGATATGACATATTAGAATGTCTAAGATAATACTAAATGAACATACAAAGATGCATGAGTTAGTTCATGATAGAAGAGATGAAGAAGAGGAAACAATCACATGTTCATGTAAGAAGAAACGAACAAGTTAGAGATAAAAGTCAAAGATGAAAAGATGATCATGAAATGATGCAATTCAGTAGCATATGACCAAGATGACATTTTAATTATTCACATATGAACATACTAAAATACATATAACAAACAAATCAAGACAAGTCAAACAAACATGTAAAGGATGAACATATAAGGAAATGATGCTTCATACTTAAGATGCAAGACAAAAGATGCAATATGATATATAAATATGGATGAATATGCATGAGGTCAGTAGCATACAAAAGATGTAATGAAAATGGGATGAAGATATGAGAATATTAGGAGCACACAAACAACATAGGAAGCATGAGAGAAGATGAAGGAAGAAAATTAGGTAAGAGTACTTACATGGATGCATAACACAAGCAAAAGTCAATCCAAACTAAATATGGACCTATAATAGGTCAAAGAAGACCTATAAATTCCTAAGCAAGCCATAGAAACTCGCACAAGTGACCTCATACAATGGCATAAATGCCTTCAAGCAATTAGGGTTAAAGGATGAAAAGAAATTATCACAAAAGTTTACTTCAAACACAAGCAATAAAACACATATCAAATAACATTAAATAATTAGGAAAATGCACCTCAAGTGACCTAAGTCAGAGGATAACTACTTGTTAAAATCTCACATAAAAATTCAAAATCAAACTAGGTCAAACAAATGTTCAAAGTTGCATAACGAACAAAGAGGAAAGATGCATAAGATGGTGACCAAAATGGACTATGAAATGACTTAAAAAATATGATAAAAATGTTTTTAGGTATTTTAAGATGTTGATGAAGTAATGCAAAAAACTGGATGCAAAATGATTAATATGCTATGCAAAACAAATTTTCTAAATTAAGATATCAAAATAGAAACAATTTTAAAGGAAAATAAAAGAAAATAAAAGAAATATAATGAAACTAAAGAAATTCAGAAATAAAAAATATGAAAAATTAGTTTAATGTGTGTAGGTGCTTCATGAATTTTGGTATGATTTTTGGATGATTAAAAAGGATTTTAAAATATAAAATTGAAAACTATGTGAAAGGAAAATAAAAATGAGAAATAATGGCCATGGAGGTGCACCACAAGTAAAACATACGTTCAGAACAAACATGGGATCAAGCATGGGGATTTGAATAGCAGACAAAGTCCAATCCAGTTCAAGAAGTTAATTAGCACAATCAACAAGTTTACCATAGACTTTAGTCAAACATTGACTCTCATACCAACCATCAGATGGATCAAACGTGTCGTACCTCGAAAAATACGATCCTAAAACAAACAACAGAGTCGCCACCTAATTCTATTTATTCTAATTAAAGAAAAGGGAGATATAGATACAACCTAAAGGAAGGATAAAAAATGGTTTACGAAACCAAATTCTAAGTTCGGGAGTCGGTTACGCAAGGGGAAGGTATTAGCACCCCTCACGTCCGTTGTACTCAACGGGAACCTCTTAGCTTGACTATGCGATTAAATGTTTGATCTTAAGTTTTTGTCTTCTAAATGATTGTTAATATGTTTGTTCTAAGAAAATTATTATTATTAAGACGGAGAAAAGATTAAAGTTTTTATTTGTTGTGATTTAAATAGAGAAATGGTTAAATTTTTTATTAGGGTGCTCGCGAAGGATTAAAATCCCCGTGCCTACGTATTCCCTTGTGCAATGGGAAAGTCAGAGCTTCGTAGTTCGTGCGACTACGGTTTGTTTTTTTAATTGAACGATTGTTTAAAATGCATTCTACTGCTAAGCGTTGGCTTATACTCGCGGTGGAGGCTGAAGCGCTAGCTTGATTGCAAGATAGAACGATTTTAAACAATGTTCGTTTTGGAGAAAAGTGTTTGACTTTTGTTAAGATGTTTTAAACGAAAGGGCGAATAAACCACATCGCGTGGGGCTAGCCCAGGAGCGATTCATTCCAAAACATGTGGAGTGCTAGACTCCGGAGTTCCGTCTTTCGATAATTAATTATGAAAATTGATTTAAATTGGTTGGTAAGTTTTAAGTTGTTTTTTTAAAAGATGAAAGAGCGAATGGACCACGTTGCGTGGGGCTAGCCCAGTTGCAGTCCATTTTAGAATGTGCGGAGTGCTGGACTCCGGAGTTCAGTTTTTTCGTAATTTAATTAAAAAAGATTTGAATATTTGATATACGAACGGTGATTGAACACATCGCGTGGGGCTAGCCCAGTGGCGGTCCAATCCAGAACGTGCGGAGTTCTAGACTCCGGAGTTCTATTTTCATACGTTAATTTATGCGATTAGATATTTTTGAAAATCGGAAAGCGAATGGACCACGTTGCGTGGGGCTAGCCCAGCTGCAGTCCATTTTAGAACGTGCGGAGTGCTAGGCTCCGGAGTTCTTACTCCGTATTTAAATTTTTTAAATAAGTTGAATAATTGTTATTATATTTTTTAGACGTTTTAGAATTTATGCGATTTAATAATGAAGGAGTGAACGAAACAATACGCGTGGGGCTAGCCCAGTTGTAGTTCGTTCTAGAGCATGCGGAGTGTTAGACTCCGGGGCTCTATTCCTTGTTAATTTAAACGCGATAAGAGTCGTGCAGACGACGATCACTTGGTAATCGACTTACGTGTGTGCGAAGTGTAGGCGAGATTTGTTTACTTGGTATTGGACCAAGAAGTTAAATCATTTTAAAATAAATTAATTAAATATGCGCGTTCATCTTTTACTTGATAATATGTAGTCGTAATGTAAGAATAATATCCAAGTTGATACAATTCATACATCAACATCATACAACTAAATAATGAGTAAGGAAGATAATCATACCTCATACAAATAAAATCGATCAAAAAAATAATAATTATCTAACCAAATTAAATACAAATATTTGATGAAATTTATTTACAGACTAATTAAATAAAATAAAAGTTATTTAAAATAAAGTACAAAATAATTTTGGTTTTTATATGATTTTGCTTAAGAGAATAAATTAAATAGTAAATTTAAAGAAACTTAAAACATGAAGGAAAATAAGATAAACAAACAAAAAGGGACCCAAACCCAATTGATAAAACCGGGTCCTGAGACCCATCCGATCCGAATATTAAAAGGGAAAGGAAAAAAAAGTTGGCACATGAAAACCTAATCGCTCCCAAAAAACTCGTTGGTGAAGAAGACAACCCAGAAAAAACCTTCTTCCGCATTCGCTTCTCAATAAACAGGCCACCCAGCTATCCATCGTACTCTTCTCACTTCGCAACCTCTCTAAAAAATGCACAAATCAATCTCTCCTGAGTCTTCTCCCTCAATCTCTCAGGATTTTTCTCTCAATCTCCACAATCCCCCTCATGTCGAAATACTCTCACGAAATTAATCTCAGAACCTCTCTCATTTACCTATCAAGCTCGCCGGAAACCTAGGAATAACGCCGGAGAAGACGAACCCGCGGCGTAGGTTGCCATCATCTCCGGCGGTGTTAACTCTGAACCCTAACATATCGACATGAATCCCACCCAAAATCCCCCCCCCCCAATCTGAATCCAACATCAGAATGCTCAGAGGCTCATACAAACGCGAAAATCAGATTTTAACTGAAAATTAACATACAAAATCGAGACGCGTTCAAGCACAACAAAATACGGGAACGAGCGTGGATTTATCAACAACATATAATATAGTCATAAATAACGATGTCAACATCGTCTAAGCGCGAAATCAGAGTCAAACAGGGAGCCAACACGAAAACAAACATATTAAAGGTTCAGAGACATTACTTAACGGAGTGCTTCCCTTGGGACTTGTCATGGTGAGAATGAAAATCCTTTCTAAGAAAAGACTTTGAACCCACCTCCTTCTCTTCTTCTTTTTTATTCTTGTTTTGTGCCCTTGTTTCTTGTTGTCTGATACGAGGTGTGGTCACGGTTCTGATTTAATGGCGGCGGGATTGCGCGGTTGCAGAGTGTTTGTTTTATGATTCTTCGCGACACAAACAGGGGGTGGCTTTCGGTTGCAGTGGTTGCGGGTTGCGGTCTTGCGATGACCCAAGTCCTTGTTTGATGGTGAGTTCTTTGCTGCTATAGTTTTTTGTTTGATGTCACTACTGAGTCTTCCTGCATTTTGTATGAAGTTGCTGCTGGTTTTTGTGTGTGATAATTGTATGTATGCGGCTGTGAGTTTTTTGTGTTTAGGCTTGTATGGTTGGATCTGTGAATTTTGCTGCTTTTTGGTGAAGTTTCAGATCCCCTCCCCCCTTGTGGCTGCCTCTGGTTTTTTTCTAATGTCAGTTTTGTGTATGATTAAAATTCTGTGTTAAATGTGTTGTGGGATAAATTTTTTTGTGAGTGAGGATGGCTGCTAGTTTTGTGATGGAGTCGGCTGCCAGTTTTGTGTATGATTTAAGTGTTTGGTTGTAGTTCTTCTATGACAATGTGGCTACTGAGTTTTGGTGTGAAAAATGATTGGTTAGGTTTTGCTGTTGAGGAAGTTTTCTTTGGTTTGTGGCTGCCCCCCCCCCTTTTAACTCTGATATTTCTCGCTTTTTATAGCCTTTTTTTTGCTTCAGTTTTGAATCTCCCCCCTAAAACTTGTTGAAGGTTTTTTTTTATCAGAGATTTTTGTTTGGTAATGAGGTTTGGTCTCTTTCAAATGCAGGTGTTTTCATGGAGGGAAGAGTCTTTACATGTTTTGGTGAAATAGCTAATGGCAGGCTTTTGGGGTTGACCCGCAGGATACCAAATCCGTGCTTGTTGTAGAGTAGTGAATAAAGAAGAAGCAAATTGTGATCCTGCTTTTTGCAGCAGGCCTGCTCTAATTGTCTGTCATGAAATAGTGAAATTGCAAATCCTGTTTTTTCTGCTTGTTGTACTGTAACTTAGTCCTTAGTTTTAGTATGGACTTTATCAATTGTATGAAAATTTTCCTTTCAAGTTCCTTGTATGACTTACAAGTTATCAAATGAAATTTAAACTTTTGCAACATCTAATGTCCTTGAAAGTGACTATGAATTCACAACTTGAACTGAAATTTGGAATTTTGACATGAGGTTATGACCTTGAATAAAATTTTGAAATAGATAAAATAGGGACTTGAGATTTTAAGAATAATTTGGAATTAAATTTTGGGCAAGAAAAAGTAAATAAATACAATGCAATTGGAACAAAAGTGAAAATGACTTAAAATTCTTTTGAAATAGACATAGAATGGAAATTTAAAATAAATTTGAATTTGAAAATTAGGAACCGAGATTAAAAATTAAATTTAGAAATAAAATACTAAAATAAATAGAAATTAAGAATGGACATAAAAAGAAATAAGGAATGACTATAAAAAATTAGTAACAGAAAATGGAATAAGATCTTAAAAATAGGAAATTAAGAACTAGAATAAAGAAAATGGAAATAGGACTAGGAATAAAAATATGAAAATGAATTAAGTCGTTAGAAATGAGAAAGAACTAAATTTAAAATGGAGGCTTGGAAGTGAAAAAAAAGAATGAAATCATGAATAACTTGAAAACGAGTTGAAAGTGACAGAAAAAAACAAAACTCGGAAATGACTTGGTAGTAAACTTGAACTTAGAAATAAACTTAATAATAAAAACGAAATAGAATGAATTAAAAATAAAAATAAAAAGAAGAATGAAATTAAAATTAGAGATGGCTACTTAAAAAAAAATTAGGAATAATTTGTAATAAGATTAACAAAGCTTAGAAAAGGAAACCTTAGTCGTACAAATCGTGGGGACAAAACTCCGAACTTGCTGCAAACCCGGAATGCTTCTAAGACAACCCGAGTATGAAAATGATGAGATGAATGCACAATGTGAAATGTTAGGGGTAAAATTTGGGGTGTGACAGTTGCCCCTATTTAAATAACTTTATCAGATAGAATGAGTGATGCTAATCCTCAGAAAATCGGAGTGAAAGGTATTTAAATATATATAAAAAAACCGAAAATTTTGCCCCTAGATGCAATGGCATGCTATGAACTTAAGAAGGACTCTCTTATGCTGAGGATATGACATGCGAGACGCAATGAAACCTAACATGCTGACTTTGATGAATATGCTAAAAAAGATATTGATGAGGACAGATGCAACGGCGATCCACAAAAAATGAAAATCGAGGATAAAGACTCACTGGGGATGACAATTGTAAACACCCCAAATTTTCCTTCACCCATTCACACCATGGCTTGTGATCTTTTCATATGCATAAGTTCAATCATAGCATCTCATACCACATTTTTGATTCACTGCATTGCTCCTAAGTCATCTGCATCTAGGGTTTGTGGTTTGAGCTATCCAAGAGCCATTTGAGCCACTCCAAAGGTCTTCAATCACTTCAAAGGGGTCCATGTATGTTCAAAGCATCATATTATATCCCCACAAAGTCAAGAAAGCCAAAGAATCACAAGAACTGAGAATGGCATGGAAGCAGAGCCAGGTTTAACTGCACAGATGACCTAGAATTAGGGTTTTGGTTTCAGAGGCCATAACTCCAAATTTTTTGGTCATTCTTGTCTCTATTGGTCTCTATATGTTATAAGGATCATGCATATCAATTTTCATGAAGAAATTCCTTGGGGAAGGCATCTAATCAGGAGTTGACTTCTTGAGCAAGTCAGTATAAAATCAGGGCATCTGAGGCCCCCAATGACCCAACCAAAGGGTGTTCTTCATCATTTTGATTGTGTATGATCTTTATTTGATCATAGAAGATGTTAGAAGTTCACAAGATTGAAGAATTTCAAGCCATTTGCAAAGTTGCCTTTTTTGGGAAAATGGAAACTTGCCATTTTGGGAAACTTTTTCAACCCTTTCTTTTTGATTCAAAAATGCTTCAAATGGGAAAACTTTGGTCATGAAAGTTGTAGAATGGATCATTCCCTTTTCAAAAAGTACAAGAACTCATTCTAATTCATTTTGGATCAAAAGTTATGGCTTGTCAAAGTTGGGAAAAATCACATAATTTCAAGTTATGTACCAAAGAGGCAAAGTTGCAAAATCCCTTGCCAAGGTAAAATGAGACCTCAAAGTGACTTCTAATCCTTTCACAAACATAAACCATTGCCTAAAATTCAGAATGCACCAAGAGATTGTCCATTTTCATGACTTGTGGATCAAGAAATCACAAAGGGGGCCAAAAGTCACAAAGTTGCAAAACCTATGACAAACCCTAATCCACTTGCTGCCTTGCCTCTAATCCATTTCCATGGCTCTCCCTAAACTCAGCTGAGCCCAACCATGCCCCTATCACAGCCTTACACTTGCCCATACCTCAAGTACACCTAACATTGACTTTTTGCATAAAGACCCATACCAATCAAGCTAGGCCAGACCAACTCCTCTGACCTATCCAAGAGTGATAAGTGGACCAAATGCAACACAACACACCACACACACAAGCCTGAAACACTCTCCAAGCCATAGCTCCAAGCTTTGCCCTCTTATGCATTTTCATTCGAAACACATCACACAAGCATCAAACATAAAAACAAACTCCATAGAACATCTCAGCATGTCTCACTGATCATCCCTGACCCTCCACTTTGCCCTGAAACTCCCTGAAATCAAAACACAATTTCCTCCCCTCTCTGAACAGAACTTGATCAATCTCACAAACCAGCCATTTTAAACTCCAATCAAGCCTTGCAAACTTCTCAGGGGGGTCATTGGAAGTGATTGAAAGCAATGAGCTGGCCAGAAAGTTGCAAACTGAGAAAGCTCAAGCTCAGGTAGCCATGGCATTTATTTTTCCAGAACTTCCATTTTTAGTTTCTAAATGCTTCCTTATGCTTCACTGATTATCATGATGTGATTGGTTTTGAAAATGAGTGAAAAATGGCCATGTATGCTTGTTCTGAAACTTTGCCCGTGAATTGAGTTTTGTTTTGATTCTTATGATTCAGTGAAAATAAATGATTTTTGGGGTGGGGTTTAGGTTTAATGATGTTTAAGGATGGATTCTGGAGATTTTGGTGAAGATTTGATGCGTAGGGAGTGAGATAGCATGAACACCTTGCCGGAGAAGATGACCGGAACACTGTTCCGGTCATCTGAAAGTGATTAGGGTTAGGATTAGGGCTAATGACTTAATTAGGTCAGTTTGAATTTGGGTCGTTCATTCGCGCGCTCGGTCAACTCCCGCCTCTGTGAGTTTGAATCCTGGCCTTCAGATCCTTTGACTTTTCCTTTTTTCCATTTAAATTCATTTTAATTTTATTTGTTTCATATTTATTTTGCACGAATTTTTAAAAATAGCTAAAATCATTTAAAAATTATGAAAATTTTTGTCAAGGGTTTCATGAATTTTCAGAACACAAAAATATTTTTATTTTTATTTTTTGCATTAAAAATTATTTTTGAATCATTTAAATGTTTATTTTTAATTAATTAATGGAGATTAATTAATTAAAAATACATTTAGGTATTTAAAAATCACAAAAAAATTCACATAACATTTAGAAACATTTAGAGACATGGTCCAACTCTCAAACCAAATTTCTTTTTTGTTCTTGATGCCTTTTGACTCTTTTTCATTGGAATTAATTTCATTTTTAGGAAATATTTTGTTTCAAACTTCAAAAATCCCTTTCTGCCTAACCATTGAGAGTTGGATGATGATTCTTTTTGCATTGTACTCTTCATAGCATGTAGTTTATAGGATAAATTTGATTTGATTTGAACTTGCATTTTCAATTTGTTTATCATTTTTCTTGATGAAGTACCCTAAAACCCTAGCAATCTTAGAAAATTCATAACTTTCATTAGGTTAGGAGTTGGATCATCTCCCTTGGGCAGTGAGTTTGTATAGGTCTAGGGTATCTTTGATTGCATTTTCAAATTTTTATCATGTCATTTGCTTCTGGTTTTGGATTTTTGTTTTGCATGATGCATATAACCCTAATTTGTGCCTTCCTTTGCATCCATCTCTCCTTTGCTTGCATCCATTGACTTGCCATGACATTTTGTGCATCCACATGATTCATAATACATCTTAGGACATAATAGAATCATGCTTGATCATTGCATCTTTCATTTGCCATGTTGTATGTTCATTGCATTTCATAACTTTCCATGTATGTTCATGGTTCAAAGCATGTCTCATTTGCATCCTTAAGATTATTTGATCATTCTCATGCCTTGCCTCATGTTTGTATCAACTCTTAGCATCATTAACATCATACTTATGCTTCTGGTTTTGGTTTTCATCATGACATTGCACCTCAT